>PVIY010013565.1:0-58852 GCA_004026745.1 Myrmecophaga tridactyla
GTTTAAACACAGGAACTGGAATATGGAAAGAGGAAGCAACTCATGAAATGATAAACCTAAGGCTTTAGTACAAATCAAAATGCTGACAAGATTACAAAACAAAGATTTGAGGGATTTGAAAAAAATAAATGTATACACCCAAAAAGACTGAAGGTATAAATGTCGAAACATTAATGTTCCTCAGTGAATAAAAAAGTATTTGCAAAGTCCCCTTGGGGGAATGGCGAGAAAGGGGAAAATTCAACTTCCCCATTTGGAGAATTCCTGATATTCCCACAAGCAATGGCGATAACCAAATCAATAGGCTGAGCCCTCAATCTTGGGGGTTCTTCATATGAAACTTATCCCTGCAAACAATAGGCTAAGCCTACTTAAAATTAGGCCTAAGAGTCACCCCCAGAGAACCTCTTTTGTTGCACAGATGTGGCCTATCTCTTTCAGCCAACACAACAAACAAACTCATTGCCCTCCCCCTCTCTACGTGGGACAAGACTCCCAGGGGTGTGGACCTCCCTGGCAACGTGGGACAGAAATCCTAGAACTCACCATCAAGGGATTGAGAAAACTTTCTTGACCAAAAGGGGGAAAAGATAAATGAGACAAAATAAAGTATCAGTGGCTGAGAGATTTCAGAGTCGAGAGGGTATCCTAGAGGTTACTCCTACGCATTTTATAGATATCCCCCTTTTTAGTTTAAGGTGTATTAGAGAGGCTAGAAGGAAGTGCCAGAAACTGCAGAGCTGTGTTCCAGTAGCCATGTTTCTTGAAGATGCATGTATAATGATATAGCTTTTACAATGTGACTGTGTGAAAACCTTGTGTCTGATGTTCTTTTATCTACCTTATGGACAGATGAGTAAATCATATGGATTAAAAATAAATAAATAATAGGGGAAACAAATGTGAAAATAAATTTAGTAGATTGAAATGCTAGTGATTAATGAAACGGAGGGGTAAGGGGTATGATATGTATGAATTTTTTTTGTTTTCTATTTCTTTTTCTGAATTGATGCAAATGTTCTAAGAAATGATCATGATGATGAATATGCAACTATGTGATGAAAAAGAATGCTCATATTGTATGTTGATTGGTTTATTAATAAAAATTTTAAATAAATAAATAAATAATGGGGGAACAAATGTGAAAACAAGCTGAGTAAACTGAAATCCTAGTGAACAATGAAAGGCAGTGGTAAGGGGTATAGAAAGAAAACAGGGGGATCAAAGGTTAAAATATATTGAGTAGATAGAAATACCAGCAGTTAATGAGAGGGAGGGATAAGTACTATGGTATGTATGGTTTTTTTCTGTTTTCTTTTTATTTCTTTTTCTGGACTGATGCAAATGTTCTAAAAAATGATCACTGTGATGAATATACTACTATGTGATGATACTGTGAGCCACTGATTGCACATCATGCACGGGATGTTTGTATGTTAAGAATGTTTGTGTCTGTATGTTGTTTTGGTTTGATAACAAAAATAAATTTAAAAAATCATCTTAATGTTACTGCATGATGTCCCTGTAAACCTACAACTAACTGCTCTAATAAAAAATAAATTTAAAAAATTAACAGTAAAAAAAAAATTGACACTAACAGTGGTTGTCTTTGAGTTGTAAGATTCTCATTCCTTTTATTTTCTTCATCTAGAGTTCCTAAAATGTTCTATAATGAAAATTATTGCCATTTTAATAATAACAATAACAAATGTAATGAGTTACAATAAAATGATAAAAGCTACCTTTTCTAAGTTGGCTAAATTTTTAGGGAGGACAATTTTAGTGTAAGCAGTTCTGGAAAGGGACTGTCTAAAGGTTGAAGCACTACCATTCTGAGGAGGGTTTCTGTCAGCAAGCAGCGGGACTGATGAAAATGTTACCTCTACTGTTCAATATAAACATAATGCAAGTAATATACGTGATTTTAGATTTTCTCATAATCATGTTTAAAAAGAAAACAAGTGAAATTATTTTTTTATTGAACCCAATATATCCAAATTTTATCGTTTCAACATGTAATCAATATTTTAAAATACTGAGATATTTTCATACTATCCTCAAAATCTGGTGTTTATTTATTACTCCCACACATCTCCAATTGGATGAGCCACATTTCAAATGTTCAAAATCCACATGTAGTTCAGGGCCCCTGTACTGGATCACACCACCCATCCACTAGCATTTATGTGCAATCCAGCTTCAGACCTAACTTTTTGTTTTTGGATTCATGGGTCTAATTTATTTAACAGGTCATTATCAATTATAATCAGTGTTCCTTTTTAAGGCTAACCCATTACTATTATTCTGAATGAGTTTTTTAACCAACTTTAATGAGGTGTAATTTATGTACACAGGTGAAAGAGTTTCAGGTTGGGTCTGCGGCACACAGGATGGGCACTGTCCCAGTCTGGAGCTATTATGCACCCCAGAAAAGCCACGTCCTTCAATCTTCATTCAGTATTGCTGGGTGGGATCTTTTTATTGTTTCCATGGAGATGAGACCCACCCAATTGTGGGTGGTAACTTCTGATTAGGCCGTTTCCATGGAGATGTATCTCCACCCATTCAAGGTGGGGTTGCTTATTGGAACCCTTTAAGAATCATTTTGGAAAAAGCTTCAGAGCCCATGTAGCCGGAGACCTCAGTTTCTCAGAAGGAAACTGCCCCCAGGGAAGCCTTATGAAATGAGGAGAGAAAGCTAGCAGACATTCATCGACTCTTCTTTGGAGTTAAAGTATCTTTATCTGGATGTCTTAGTTTGGACATCTTTTTTTGGGAGGTGCATAGTCCGGGAATCAAACCTGGGTCTCCTGCATGAAAGGCGAGCATTCCACCTACTACTGAACTACCCGTGCACCCGGTTTGGACATTTTTATGGCCTTAGAATTATAAACTTACAACTTAATAAATTCCCTTCTGAAAGCCATTTTGTTTCTGGTATGTTCCATTCCAGTTTCTAAAACAGGCACCATTCACAGGAAGACCCAAGGAGGGTTTCTTGAGAGGAAAGGTACCAAGATTAGTGGACCTATCTTGTTCAGTAACTCTACCTCCTGGTCTTCCTCTAGATAGTATTATTTAGGTGTTTAGCTTTATTCATGTCAGGTGAGGTAACATTCCATGAATCTGCCTGATTTTCATTAGCTCTGGACTCAAAATTATTGCTCAAGATATGACCAAGTCTTGAATGGACGTTATTCACAGCATCACCTAGAGCAGTATAAACCACACATGGTCAGCTGGCTCACAGATGGTGGGCCCTCTACCCGGAGGAATATTATTATAAATTTGTTCAATTTCTAAAATACACAAAAATTATTAATTTTTTCTTTGCATATTGACCTTGTACCATGTGACCATTCTAAATTATTATAAGAAATTATGAGTTCTGGCAGCATCTCAAAAAATTTCTTACTTTTTCCTACAAAAAAGATCATGTCAATTGCAAACAAAGTCAGTTTTACTTGTTTTCTAACTTGTGTACTTTTCTTTTTCTCACCTTATTGCACTGGCTTGGACCGCTGATGGTGAAAGCGGATACTCCTATCTTAATACCAGACTTAAAGCCAAGATATTCTGTTTTTCATTATTAAATGCGGTGTTAACTGAAAATTTTACACAGATGCCCTTTAGCAAGATGAGGATGTTCCCTTTTATTGCTAGTTTTCCATGAGTTTTAGTTATGAATGGTTGTTATATTTTGTCAAATGCTTTTTCTCTATCAATTGAGATATCACCTTTTACTCTTTATTTTGTTCATATGGCAAATTACATTCACTTTCTAATGTCAAGACAACTTTGCATGCTGGGATAAATAACACTTGGTCATTTTTTTATTATCTTTTTGCTGAATACCATTTGCTAATATTTTGGTAAGGAAGTCTGCATTTATAAAATAATTGATATATTGGTCTGTAGTTTTCTTTTAGTGGCTTTGTCGAGTCTTGATAGAGTAATATTGGTCTCATAAAATTATTTGGGAACTATTAGCTCCTCCTTTATTTTCTGAGTTTGGTTATGATTACTATTATTTATTCCTTAACTGTCTGACAGAACCCACCAGTGAAGCCATCTGGGCCTATACTTTTCTTTATAGGTAGGATATCAATTATGAATTCTATTTCTTAACTAGTTATTAAGGTATTCAATTTTTCCTATTTCTCCTTGTGTCAGTTTTGGTAGTTTTTGTTTAATTTGCCTATTTCATCTAGTTGTCAGATTCATTGGGGAAAAAATTTATTGTTCATATATTCCCTTATAATCTTTTAAAATATGTTTAGGATCCACGGTAGTGTTCCCTCATTCTTTGCTGAAACTAATCATTTGTTTCATCTGGTGGGTCTAGTTTTATTTTGGTTTTTTTTTTTTTTGATAAATTTAGCTAGTGGTTTATCGATCTTATTGCTCTTTTTAAAGAGTCAGCTTTTGATTTCACTGATGTACTCTACTGTTTATTCTTTATTCATTATTTTCTCTTTATTATTTGTTTCCTTTTACTTAACTTTGGGTTTAACTTTCTCTTCTTTTTTTCTAGCTTCCCAAAGAAGGCCCTTACATAATTGATTTTAGACTTGACTTCTTTTCTAAAGTAAGCACTCAAAGCTATAAATTTCATTCTAAGTACTGCTTTAGAAGAACCTTCCAAATTTTGATATGCTGTGATTTATTTAGATCAAAAAATTTTATAATTTTATTTATGGTTTCTCCTTTGACTCAGGAGTTACTCAGAAGTGAGTTGTTTAATAACCAGATATTTAGGGCTTTTAAAGCTTTTTATTGTTCTCACTGATTTAATTTCATTGTGACAAGAGAACAGGCTCTCCTTGAAAATCTATTGAGAATTGTTCAATATCTTAACAAACGGTCTGCCTTAGTGAACACTCAAAGTGCACGTGAAAGAAAATGTATTCTGCAGTTATCGAGTGTGGTGTTATCCGGAAGTGAATTAAGTTAAAGTGGTTGATAACGTCGTTCAAGTCTCCTATGTCCTTACTACAGTTTGCCTAATTATTCTATCAATTACTGAGAGTCAAAATCCCCAAAGATTGTGTATTTGCCTACTTATTTTAGTTCTTGTTTCATATATTGTGAAACTGTGTTATTAAGCACATACTTCTCATTAAATCTACCTAATGTATTTACCCTTTAATTATAAGACTTTTTGTCTTGAGTAATACTCCTCACCTTAAGGGTATTGTCTGATGTTAATATAGTCACTACATTTATTTTACATTTACTGTTTGCATGTCATATCTTTTACCAGTGTTTTTGTGTTGTATTTAAAGTGTGCCTCCTGTAGCGCATATAGTTGTGTCTTGCTTTTTTTAAATTCAGTCTGACAATCTCTGCCTTTTCATTGGAGAGCTTAACCCCTTTACAGTAATTGTAATTATAGGTATAGTTTAATTTAGATCTGCCATTTCTATTTACCTATTTTTTGTTTCTTTGTTTCTCCTTTCCTGCCTCTTTTCATGTTCATCAAATCTGTTAGTATTCCATTTTAATTACTCTATTGGCTCTCTAGCACTAACTCTTTGAGTTACATTTTAGTGGTTGCATGAAAGTTTGCAATATACATCTTTCAGTTATCACAAGCTACTTAAAATCTCATTTTTAATCGCTGGATAAAATAAAGGAACCTTGCAATAATACACTTTCACTTACTGCCCCCATCCATAGTGTTGTAATTGCATCTATATGAATGAGGAACCCATCGATACAGGGTTGTTTTTGTTTGTTTTAAGTAGTGATATGTCCTTTAAAGAAATTAAAAGAAAAGTATTAATTTTAATATTTACATATACTTGCCATTTCTAGAAGCTCCACTTTCCTTTCTGTATATCTGAGTTGTCATCTGGTGTAAAACTTTGTATAGCATTTCTTTTAGTGCAGGTCTCACAGTGACAAATTTTCTCAGATTTTCATTTCTCTGGAAATGTCTTGACTTCACTTTCATGTTTGTAGGAAAGTTCTGCTGGATACAGAATTTTTGTGGCAAGGTATTTTTTCCTTAACCATTTTGAATACGTCATTCCAAAATGTTAAGACTTTTAATTTTCTAATGAGAAAACAGCCACTAATCTTATATATGTTCTCTGTATGTAACATATTTTTCTCTGGTAGCTTTCAAGATTTTACCTTTCTCTTTGGCTTTCGTTGGTTTAAATGTGATATGGCTAGGGATGCTTTATGTTTTCATCCTGCTTTACAATCAATGAGAATCTTATATCTGTATGTTGTTTTTCACCAAATTTGGGAAATTTTTGGTCATTATTGTTTTGAATATTTTTTGGCCCTTTTCTCTATTCTTCAGATATACTGGACCACTTCATGTTCTCCCACAGAGCCCTGAGATTCCATTCATTTCTCTTCAATTTTTTTCTCTCTGCTTTTTGGGTTGGGTAATTTCTGTTTAAGTTTACTGATTTTTTTCTATTGTCATCCTTAATCTTTCATTGAATTTACCTTATCTTTTCATTTGTTATTGTACTGTTCAGCTTAGAATTTCCATTTTTGTAGTTTCCATTTCTCTGCTCAGATTTCCTATCTCTGCATTCATTAATACCATATTTTCTTTTAGTTCTTTTAATACATTTTCCTTTTGTTCTTTGGACATATTTGTAAAAGCTTTTAGCTCTTTGTGTGCTAAAGCCAACATCTGGTTCCATTTGGAGTTAGTTTCTAATTGCCTACCTTTTTTCCTGAGTGAGGTTACACTTCCTTTCTCTTTACATGTGCATTAATTTTTGCTCAAAAACTGGACATTGTGGATAATACACTGACACTGGATTCTGCTGGGTCACGAGATTACTGACTTTTCTTGTAGTAGTAGGCAGTAAATGGACAGGATTCAAACTGCGGCATGAAGGAGCTGATATCTCTATTCTATTCTCATGGTCTCCCAAAAAACCCAGGTGGTACTATCCCCTGTGTAATTTAGTGGTCAGCCAGCAATACATAGAGAGCTGCGGTTCACCCTTTCTGTGATTTCCGTGCATCCACTCCTTCTCCTACAGACTTCCAGCTGCTCTATAGATTTCAAGCTCTGTGCTCTGAAACATCAAGCCAATAAGGGTTCAGCTTTCTACCACCTAAAGTGTACATAGTTAAGAAAAGCAGCAAACTCAAAAGTCTGGCCCCACATAGATCTATCTTCTCTGGTCTTTGCTGTCTTTTCCTAGGGCAACTTGAGATATCTACCACACACATAGTTTAGCTGTCAGCCAGGAACTTGGGAGAGTTTACAGAATCTGTGCCTCAGAATCAGAATCTGTGCCTCACTCCTGTGATTCTCTCATTGTCTGGATTTCCCTTTTATATTCCCAGCTGCCTTTCTGGTCCTGAACTCTGCCCTCTGGCTTCTTCGGTCGGTAAGGCTGTAAGGTCGAGGTTCTTCTCCCTCCCCATTCTGCGTCCAATAGTTGTGATGAAGCCCTTGGGCTGCAAAGTCATAAGCTCCCAATTTTTACCCTTTCCCATTACATCTTTGAGATTAAACCTCCCCTTGTGGCATCTCTGCTTTCGGCTATTTCCCAGTGCTTTAAACATTTAATTTTCAAAATTCTGTCTTTATACTTATTATAGCAAAAGCATAAGGGCTCCTGCCACCCCTTAACTCCTTCCCCATTAGTGGACCTACTTCTTAAACAGTTTAAATAGAATTAAGCAGAGTCCAGAACCAAACCTGATTGAGAGGAGTGATATCAGCAATAGGGCATCTCTGAATCCTCAATGCTAAGCACAAGCACTGAAAGGATGACTGAAAATGTGACTTGAGTCTTACTACTGCTTCTGCCCTTTGCTGCTGCGTGTCCTTCAGGCTTATCACCTAGTCTCTAGGCAAAACTAATTTAGATGAAAGAATTAAAAACAAAGTTCCCAGAGTAATTTCACTTCTAAAATTCTAGCCCAAGGAAAGCGATAGAGCCGTCTTTCAAAATTTATGAACAAACATTTGTAGTGTAGCACTATTTATAACAGTAAAAAACAGGAAACAATCTCATGGTTCAGTTTACTGCTAAATAAATTCTAGCAGATGATAGACTACCATGGTTTCATATAAACCATTTTAGAATGAAGTTTTTAACAATATGGAAAAATGTTCAATATATAAATGTTGAAGGAAAAGAGTTCAGGCACAAAATGAGAACAAGAACGAACACCTGGGTTCGATTCTTAGATCCACTACTTAGTAGTTACTTTATTTACCTTGTGCAAGTTAACCTAAGATCCAGTTTTTTCATCTGTAAAACTGTCAAAGTAATAGAACCTTTCTCATGGGTTTCCTGTGAATATTAAGTGATATTTGCATAGTAATCTCTTAAAAATATTGATTTCACTTATATGGTAAATAGTCATGAAATGTTAACCAAAAAATTGTTAAAACTAAATATATGAAATTTTATTTTGTTGAATGTGATAATGGTATTGCAATTATGTTTTTCCTTTATCTTTTGTGTTTTTAAAATCTTTTTTGTCTTATCTTTTAAAGATACCTATTTAATTATTTGTGAAGTGATATGATGCCTTGGATTTGATTTTTTCTTATAAGCACTTTCTAAATGAGACCATGCAATATTTGCACTTTTGTTTCTGGCTAATTTTGCTCACCAAATGTCCCCCAGGTTCATTCACAATGTTGCATGACCCACAACTTTGTTCCTTCTTGTAGGAGCATAATATTTGATTGTATGTATATATCATCATTCGCCAATCTACTTCTCAGTTAGTGTATCCTTCAGCCACCTCCATCTATTGGGCATCATGTATAACATCCAAAGTCAACAGTCCTTCAACATTCTCAATTTTAGACAATTTCATTCTTCCCAAGAGAAAAATAACCGATAAACACACCCTTACCAAATAGAAAATCTAAACCTCCCATTAACTCCTGAGGCTTTAAAATAACCTAGATATTATATCCCAATTAAATGTTCATTTAAAAAAATACTATAGAGATAGATGAAACAAGAGAGGAAGAATATCTACTACTGTTTGAAGCTGGCTGATGAGAATACCTGGGGTTTCATTATGCTCTTCTCTCTACTTTTTGAAATTTTCCAAAATAAAAATTTAACACAAACAAACAAACAAAATATATACAGCCACACTAATATAGAGTTAATAACAGGAAAACTGAGGGGGGGAGGCAAGTGGAGAATATGAGAGACCTGCTTTTGCATGATTTTTTTGTAACCTACAAATTCTCTAATTAACATCTTAAAAAGAAATAATACAAAGCCAAGAATGCTCATTACCTCTGGACAGTGGGTAATGGGTAGTTTTCACTATATGAAACATTTTAAACAGATGAGACGTGGCAGGTATATCTCTTTCTTTCTCTCTCTTCCAAGTCCCACAGGCAAAACTGAGAGGCTTCTGGCTCCAGCTCTGCCCACCCTGTGCTGGGCCATTTGCACTGACCACATCACTGGGTACTCTCTGAGACCCTGTGGGATGGACCAGGGTTCCCTGGGTGGTACTGACACAAGAGAATCCCGAAAAAGGAAAACACAGTCTGTGCTGGAACACCTCGATGGAGAGGGCCGCAGGGATGTATCACAGAAGTGGGGCCTGAGTGGGTGGAACAGGCTGGGCTGGGGGGCTGTGCATCCCAGGTGCGGAGAACAGCCCAGGCAGAGCTGTGTGAGGAAGTACGCGGTTCGGGGGCCGATGGCGTGTAAAGAGGCAGACCCAAGTGGAGCAGGAAGGTTGAACTGGTGATGAGGGAAATAATGAAGCTTGATGAGTAAGCAGAGACCAAAATCCAGGTGTAGAGCAGGGTATCTGGAGTGAAAAGACTTAGATTTGAAAGTTACTTCAAGAAAAGAAATAGCATGCATTGGGAAAAGTACTGAATAATATAAAATTCGAATTAAAAAAGTAATAATTAATATAATTAATGAAGTGGAGACTGGAGCCAAAGACAAATCCACGATAGAGATGTCTCAACCTTTTTATTAGGAACGGCACCTGGCCTTTGAGAGAAAGAAAAGAAGAAAGAAAGAGTGCACATATGCCTTCGCATTGTAGAAGAAAGAATTCTGAAACTATCAATAAAACCTGGGAAGGAGTAGGTAGACCGGGACTCTGCTGACCCGTTTCCCCTTTCTACTGGGGAGCTCAGAAACCTTGGCCCAAAAGGGAGAGATGGAAATACGGCAGGCTGGAAATCCATCAAGAGCACCCGCTACTGACCGGAGCGTTCTGCTCTATCATTTGCTGCCTGAAACACCAGAAAAATAGTTAAAACACCAGACAGAAAAGGTGAATGAAGGCACTTGGTGTGGAGGCAGAGGAGGCAGTTGACACCAACACATTATGATTCCCAAGGCACCCTCTAAGTCAGCCCAGTAGGTGAGGGGCACAGAGTCCGACTAGTTCCAGGACACTCGGCCACATTCTTGGCTCTCCCGGATGCCAGATGCTGCTAGCCTTACAACTGCTCTTTGCTGAATAAAAGCTTTTGTACACCAAATGAAGTTGCTCTAAATCTACACGGGATGTTTACTTATTGGCTGGGGAAATCTTGTCACTGTTAATCGTTGACTTGTGTACAAAACCACCTTTATTTCTATTGTGTGATGAATAATTCTTCTCATGTCATATCTCGCCAAATATATATCAAAACCACAAGGGCACACACACATACCACCAAGCCAGAGCAAATCTTCCAATGACTTGGGGGAGAGTGGACCAGCAAGACCAAGGACAGGAGGACAGCAATTTTACTATGAAGTAAAATATGTCAAAGTAGCCTAAGACCCAGCCACCTGCCATGCCCCAAGTTTCCAAGCACCGCCGATGGGCAGCACTGTGAACCAGCCTACAATGTGCCGGGCACTTTACAAACATTCTTTCCTGCCCACAGGAAATTGATGGGGTGGCTGTAATTATTTCCCAACTTTTATACAAGGGGAGACTTAAGGCTCAGAAGAGAAGGGATTTGCCTGTGGCCACACTGCCCAACGACAGTGGCCTGTTTCCTAACCAAGTGTTGTAGGTTGAACCGTGTCCCACAGAAAGAGAGGTTCAAGTCCTAACCTTTAGCCCTATGACCTTATTTAGAAATAGGGCATTGAAGATGCAATTAGTTAAGATGAGGTCAAACTGGAAGAGCCTTACAAAGACTGCGGTCCTTGTAAGAAGGAGAGACAGGACAGACAGACAGAGGGAAGAGCTCCATGTGACAACTGAGGTAGAGAATGAAGCCCAAGGGCTGCCAGCCACTGCCAGGAGCCAGGAGAATGACAGGGAACAGATTCTTCTCTACAGACTTCCAAGAAAGCACGGCTTTAACAAAACTGCAATTTCAAGATTCTGGCCTCCAGAACCATGAGACGATGAATTTTTGTTGCTTTTAGGCCACCAAGTTTGTGGTACTTTATTACAGCAGCCCTAGCAAACTAAGACACCAAGATCCATTTTGCCTTTTTTCCTTATGAACATAACAAACGCCCACTTCTGTTTGGGGCAGGAGTGTGCCTTGCTAAAGTACACATTTCCAAGCTGGCCTTATACCCCTGCAACCAAATACCTAGGTTCTGGCCACGAGATGTGGGGGAAGCTCCCTGAGAAAGAGACACGGCTGCCCACCCAGAATGTTGGCTAACAAGGTGCCACCTGGCAAACGTGAAGATGGAAACCACTCGTTGAGGGTGGCAGAGGAGAAAGAGAAGAGAAGCCTGGGTCTCTGAGGGCCCCAGAGAAGCACCACACCAACCTCCAGTCTGTTTTTTTGCAGGGAATAAATCTGAGTGTATTAAGTATCTGCAGATGGGGATTTGTTCAGTTGGACTTTAAATAAAGACATACAAGCCCACAGGACTCTCACTCCTGGAAATACGTGCAGGGCACTTTCTATTTATACTGGAAAATATTAGAGGCTGGGGGTAATGGCGAGGATGGGGGAAGATGGTACAAAAGGAAGAGCAGTTATGATCCCCCTTAACTATAGGAAAGATATCAAGGATATTTATAAACACACAAACTGTCCCCCTAAAAAAGTCAATTATATAAAATTACAAATTGGAAAAATATAATTATGAAGAATATCTCCTAAATACACAACTAGAGAAAATAAGGAAATTTAAGATAGGTAAAATCAAATTTAAAAATTGCATAAAATACATTTTGCTTTACTCTCCCAAACTACGGATTTCTGGTAATAGAATTTTAATACCAAAATGAAGAGACGCTAGCTAGTGACTATGATAATGGATGTGGCCTTTTTTTCCTCTCTGTAAATTTGAGACTCATAATAATCCTACTAAAATACTTTTAAAGATGTCTTCATATAGATTATGGCAGTGAAGTTATGTCTATTTACTTAGGTTGGATGTGAGAATAAAACTGTTTAAAAATGAACAGAGACAAACAAGTGCTAGAGAAAATGCAGTGAAAGAGATGTACCTATTCACTGTCAGTAGGGAAATGAGAGGTGCAGCCCCTTGGAAGGCAGCGCGGTGGTTCCACAGGCTAGGGGTGGGGTTGCCATATGATCCTTAATCCCATTGCTCAGTTGATACCTGTTGCTCAGTCCATACCTGGAAGAACTGAGAGTGGGGACTCGAATGGACATTTGCACGCTGGTGTTTATGGTGGCAGTGTTCCTGATTCACAATGGAAGGAAGTAGCTTAAGGGTACAAGGACTGAGGAAGGGGGGGGACTGTGAGGTATACATACAACTGATACTGAGTGGCCACAAGAAGGAATGAAGTTGTGAGGCATGAAACTAGGTGAAGGAACCTTAAGGACCGTATGTTGAATGAAATGTCAGAAACAAAAAGACAAATATTATCTATCATGCCTCACTCATACGGGCTAATTACAATATAAAAGTGAACCAATGTTGAGTACATGGGTTATAAGATTGGGGTCTATTAGAAAGGGTGCTAGATTATAAACCCTTACAGCAGCCACATATATTCAGGAGGTGTAATTGTTATTTCTACATTCTGATAGACTGAGCTGTCTGTATACAACCTGTTCGTTACCAGAAACTTCAGTATTAGGTGTATTTATGCGATACCTAAGACTTAGAGCTAGCGCTCTGAAGCTATGAAAATCAGCACTACCCCATAAAGGAACTGTTTAAAAAGTTGGAAAGTGATCAGACTTCCACCAGAGATATGAATGAAGCTGATCTGGATAGGACTGGGGTAGACCAGAATACTGGGTAAAGGATGATCTCATCCATATCTTAAAACTTCAACTTCTGTGTGAGACTTAAGAGAGAGATGTTAATGTGATGCAAAATTCATATTTTGGGTAGTACATTTCCTAATTTAACTTGTATGATCAGTTTAGTTGAACATCATAAGTACATGGACTCTTGAATAGGATGTGAGATTTTGTTGGTTTGTTCAGGTTAGTGTGATACCCCGATATATTCCAGAGTATTTAGGCAGTGAATTAAGAAGTATTTGCAAATACTTCCCTGTAAATTTCCCTGGCAACGTGGGACAGAAATTCTGGGATAATCCAGGACCCAGCATCATGGGATTGCGAAAGCCTTCTTGACCAGAAGGGGGAAGAAGGAAATGAGACAAAGTTTCAGTGGCTGAGAAATTTCAAACAGAGTCAAGAGGTTATCCTGGAAGTTATTCTTATGCATTATATAAATATTTCTTTTTAGTTTATGATGTATTGGAGTGGCTGGAGGGAAGCACCTGAAACTGTAGAGCTGTGAACCAGCCTTGATTCTTGAAATGATTGTATAATGATACAGCTTTTACAATGTGACTATGGGATTGTGAAAACCTTGCATCTGATGCTCCTTTTATCCAGGGTATGGACAGATAAGTAAGAAGCTATGGATAGAAAAATAAATAATAGGGGGGATAAAGGGTAAAATAAATTGAATAGATTGAAATAGTAGTGGTCAGTGCGAGGGAGAGGTAAGGGATATGGATGCATGAATTTTTTCTTTTTTCTTTTTATTCCTTTTCCTGCACATGTTCTAAAAATGATTATGGTGATGAATACAAAACTTATGTGATGGTATTGTGAGTACTGATTGTACTCTGTATGGACTGTATGTGCATGAAGATTTGTCAATAGATATATTTTTTAAAAAGTACTTTTGAAGAGATTACTGTTACATGATATTAAAAAAATTCCATCTTGGGTTTTCCCTCCTCTTTACATCCACAAATGGGTTGGTAATGACAGAAACCACTTTGAACAGAGCCCCAAAATAGACAGCAGGCAAGCCAGAAGCCTAATAATTCAGTACTGCCCATGAGGGTGTTTCAGAGCCCCCGCCCAGGACCCAGTCCACAATCAAGCCCAGTGCAGGGCTGAAGTCTGCAATCACAATGATTCCCAGTCCTGGATGCATGTTAGTTATAAGCTGGAACACTTTTTAAAAGTACTCACGCAGGGCAGTGTAATGATGGTTCAGTGGCAGAATCCTCATCTGCCATGCCGGAGACCCGGGTTCAATTCCCAGATCCTGCCCATGTGAAACAAAATACTCATGCGCTCCCCAGCAAAGAGTCCAATCTCTGGTGGGAGTGGGGGAGGTTTGCTTTCAAAGCTTCCAGGTAATTCTAAAGTTCAGTTAGGGTTGGAAAACCATGCGGTGGGGGTGGGAAAGGAGGACCTAGTAATTAACCCAAATCATTGAAGAACACCATTTTCAAAGCTACCTGAACAGCAAGCACATGGTAAGGGGCAAAGCACATGCTCTACAACAGCCTAAATTAAAATGGTCACTGATCACCCGCCAGGATGACAGAAGTCTAAAGATGGCCCTCGACCCTAAGACAGAAAATTATCTTCTTGGAAGAAAGTGCTCACTGCGACAAAACAGACATAAAGTTAATTTTCTTTGTGACACCCAACAGTTTTCACATTACGGTACACATAGAAAACACTGATAATCATATGGCATGCTCGGGTAAAGGGAGAAGGTAGCTCAGAGGGAGAGTCCAGGGACCCAGCTACGAGGTCACTCCTAACCCTGGTTGGAAGTTCTGGCTCTGAGCACCACCCAAGCTGCACGCCCGACAGCGCTGCCCTAGGTTCTTGTGCTCTTTCTTCTCCCCAAAGCAGACCTTGCACACTTGCTGCCCAGAACCATCTCCCTTTGTTCCTCTGCCAGGAATGCAGTGCCTGCGCCCATGAAGGATGTGTACTGTCGCAAAGATGAGTCATTCAGAGAGGAAATATGTATCTTGGGGCTTGATGTACTAGGCGAGAGATCCCCTTTTAATAGGTAAATGGGTCCAGTCTCAGACACTTAGTGAGAAGCCCCTCATGTTATGACATTGTTTTCTGCTACTTAAAACTGGAGAACCATTACCACATTCTTTTTATCATTACACACACCTGCTCCCACAATTAAGAACACCAAACAAATTATTAAATCGACAAAGTCTTCTGTTGTCGTAGTAGCAGTATTAGTAGTGATATGCACTCTTGGCAGAGTTGGAAGTATAAGTACAATGATTTTAGAAAATAATTTAGGGATATGAATAAAAACTGTAAAAGTATTCTTATCATCTGCCCCAGTAATTCCATTTCTAAAATTTATTCTAAGAAAACTGATTCTGATGAAATATCCATAAAGATTTATGTGGAAGCAGGTTCACTTACCAGTTATTTACTATAAATTACAGAACATCAATTTGAAAAACAGAATACACTGCAGACATTAAGAGCCATGCTTTTATAAGAATAGGTAGTTGAATGAAAATATTTATGATGAAATTTTTTTTCCTTCACACACTCGTCAATGTTTTTGAACTCACAAGTTCCAGATCCTAGAGAGTGGAAAAGATGGCAAAGCCACTGCCTTCATGGGGTTTACAGTCTGAAGGGGAAGGCGGATACCAAAGAAAAATACACAATTAAATATTAAAATGCAAATTCTGATAAATGCTCTGAAGGAAAATTAGGGTGACATGAGAAAGAACAGAAGGATCTAATTTAGGCTGGGAGATCAGCTTTTCTGAATAAATGCCATTAAGAGAAGCCTTCTAGGCTGAGTGGGCATCATCCAGGAGAGGGGCCGGGTGGGATCAGAAAGTCCAAGAAAGAGCAATAAAGCTGGAGGGGCCAGCGCGAGACCTTCAGGGAAAGGAGAGTGGGTGGAGGGTGCAGGGGCGGGCAGGAGTCTTGTAGGGCTGGACATTGTCTCCCAGGTCAAAAGCTTTGCCCCAAGAGTGAGGGGAAAGGTTTCAAGGGAGACAAGAAATGGACTGATGCCAGAGATATTGTGGAAGAGAACTCAGCGGGCTTGGGGATCGAACAGATATGGAAGCAAAAAGGGAGGAATGTGCCAAGGGAATCCATGGTCGCAAGACAATATATACAATATGATCCCAATTTTATGCCCCCCAGATTACATATGTGTGTGTGTGTGTGTGCACATATATAATAAATAACAGACACACACAATTTAAAAATTTGAAAAAAAAATTGGCCAGTGTTATATCAGAAATGTTAGCAGTGGCTCTATCTGGGCTGACTGA
Organism: Myrmecophaga tridactyla; assembly: GCA_004026745.1. Classification (NCBI taxonomy): domain Eukaryota; kingdom Metazoa; phylum Chordata; class Mammalia; order Pilosa; family Myrmecophagidae; genus Myrmecophaga; species Myrmecophaga tridactyla. The sequence continues at coordinate 16,480 of PVIY010013565.1, forward strand.
ATTACGGGTGGTCTTTATTTTCTTCTTTATATTTTTCTGTATTTTCCAAACTTATACAAAAATAAATATCACTTTAATAATCGGAGGGGGGAACCTGTGGGAGAGGAGACAAGTAACACAGAAAAGTCTGATTTGCCTATTTTTTTGTCAGAGGAATTTTACATCCTACTTTTAAAAAGGATGCAGTTTACAATTAGAGCCAAATTTAATTTGAAAGCCATAAAAAGAAATTTAAAAAAAAAAAAAAGAGGGGGAAAAGGCAAGGAACTGCTACACCCAAAAGCCATTGTAATACAATTTCCTGTTACATTACTGACATTCCTAACCTTAAGTGTTACTTTTTTTCTTCTCTTTCTACAATTTCAGGGCAGCTCTGAGCATTCAGTAACAATGAAAAGTGGTTCCCCTTCCAGAGGAAGAAAGAGGAAATGTCCACATTTTCCTTTTTTTAAAGGTAAAATAATCCTGAGTTGAGATCTTGTCCCCAACACAAAGGAACAGCAGTTTGAGGTCACATTTCTCTAGGTTTTTCTCTATTGTTTTCTCGATAATGCATAGTGCTACAACTGGAAAAAAAAAAAAAAACAGCCGTCTGGAAGGAAGAATAGTGTTTCTGTTCTGCAGTCCAGTCCAGCAGTTTAGGTGAAGGTTTCTGCCAGGCTTAGGAGATGAAGTCACCTCCGCAAAGCTTATGCTGCACATCAATCAGGAGCAGCAAATATTTACTGAGCACACACCACGGCTAAGCAGCATGCGCGGCTTCTGGGCACAGAAACAAACCCACAGGACCCTGGCCTGTGGACTGGGAACGGTGAATGCCGGGGAAGGCCAGGCAAGAGCCCCGAATCCACCCCCCCAAGGCCCAATGAATCTAGACCCGCGGAGAGTGAGAAATAAATCCTATGTGAGTTTGAACAGGGAGGGGCTGCTCTCACCCATGGGGTGGAATCAGCAAGACCTAGGGTAAGAAAGAATGTGAGTACAGACTCCAAAGAATTGAAACAGGGACTCAAACAGATCCTAGTAGAGCATTATTCACAGTCGCCATAAGGAAACAACCCAACAGCGGTAGAGGAATGGATAAACAAAATGTGACATATATCCACAATTACTCAGCCGCCCAAAGGTGTGAAGTTCTGGTATGTGCTACAATATGGGTGGACATAAAACGCTGAGTGGAAAAAGTCAGCCACAAAAGGACAAACATTGTATGATTCCACTTATACGAAATATCCAGATTAAGTAGGTTCATAGAGACAGAAAACTGATTGGAGGTTACAGGGGCAGGGGGAGGAGAAATGGGGAGTTATTGCTTAATGGATAAGAGTTTCTGTTGAGGGCAATGAAAAGTTTTTGTAAGTGATGGCGGTGATGATAAAACAACACTGTGCATGGAATAATACCACTGAACTGTACACTTAAAAATGATTGAAATGGGAAATTTTATATCTTTTAATCACAGTTTAAAAAAAAATGGAATTTGAGTTGAACCATGGCAGATACTAGAATCCAGACAGGTCAAGATGGAAGACATTACTAGCTGACAAAATTGATGTCATAAAGGTCCCAAAATAAGTATGTGTGATGCTGTACCCTGGAGAACACAAATGCCACCTGCAGAGGCACAGGTGCAGGCAAGGGGGTGGCTGTGGAGGGGGCGGGGGCTGGGCGAGCACTGGGGAAGAGGGAGGGAAGGCCCAGGAAGGTGCTATCCATGCCTATGAGAAGAGACACTGACTCTGGTGTAAGAAAATTGATATCTGCCTACATTTCTCCCTACTCTCATTTCATCAAAGACATGTAAACACACACGATGACGTGGGAAAGATTGGATTAACTCAAGATGGGGGGAAAGTAGAAGTAATGCAGAAATTCCGGACAGGGAAGTACAGACAGGCGAAGCCAGAGTCCTGAACTGATTTTAGAGCTGAGCCACACACTTGGCACAGCTCTTCCACACAGCCAATCAGAGGGGGGCACAGCGGAGGTCAAGATGCAGGCTATCCCGGGAGAAAAGGCGTACCCGATTTCTCAGGGGAAGCGGAGCATTTTCTAAAACTTAAATCTGAGACTTCTCACATGAGTCTTCCTCTAGAGGACACAAAGGGATAAAGTGCTTTTTGCTCCAAGGGTTTCAGCACTGATGCTGGAAGCACCTGGGGGCGACCCAGTCAGAATCCGTCATCTACAAGTGCACTAAACATCTGGATGCACCGAGGCGCTGGGAACCTGCCAACGCACGCACGCTAAACCTACCAGCAGGGAGCCCACACCTGCTCCCTGGAGTCCTCAGTGAGCCCGCAGACGCCAACCACAATTCAGGGCGCCAAGACACAGATACCGGTTACTCGCATCAGACTGCTTCAAAATCAAATTAGTGGCGGCTAAAATTTACCAGGAGGATGATGTATATAAAAAATAGGAACACTGATATAAAATGGTGCAGCCACACATGTGGCCTCTCTCTCAGCAACACGACAAGCAAACTCACCACCCTCCCCCTCTCTACATGGGACATGACTCCCTGGGGTGTGGATCTTCCTGGCAATGTGGGACAGAAATCCTAGAATGAGCTGGGACTCAGCATCAAGGGATTGAGAAAAACCTTCTCGACCGAAAAGGGGAAGAGAGAAATGAGACAAAATAAAGCGTCAATGGCTGAGAGATTCCAAATAGAGTCGAGAGGTTATCCTGGAGGTTATTCTTACGCATTATATAGATATCACCTTTTTAGTTAAGGCATAATGGAGAGGCTGGAGGGAACCGCCTGAAAATGCAGAGCTGTGTTCCAGTAGCCATGTTTCCTGAAGATGATTGTATAATGATAGAGCTTTTGCAACGTGACTGTGTGATTGTGAAAACCTTGTGTCTGATGCTCCTTTTATCTACCTTGTCAACAGATGAGTAGAACATATGGAATAAAAATAAATAATAGGGGGAACAAATGTTAAAATAAATTTAGTAGATTGAAATGCTAGCGATCAGTGAAAGGGAGGGGTAAGGATATGGTATGTATGAATTTTTTTCTGTTGTCTTTTTATTTCTTTTTCTGAATTGATGCAAATGTTCTAAGAAATGATTATGATGATGAATATGCAACTATGTGATGATATTGTGAATTACTGATTATATATGTAGAACGGAATGATCATAAGTTAAGAATGTTTGCGTTTATTATTATGCTTTTTAAAAAATTTAAAAATTAATAAAAAAATTTTAACTAAAAATACATCCTCACATGATTACGTGGATGTGTTCAACATGTGAAAATTCACTGAACTGTCCAATGCAGAAATGACTTTTCTGCATGTCAGTTATGCTTTCATAAAAACTTTAAAAGGAAACACCCATTTACAAACACACAAGTAAATATTTTCAGTGAGTCTAAGTCCAAATAAAATGGAAGAAATTAATACGTACGTATGAACAAATAATAAATAAACTACCACCACCAAGTACCTATAAGACTTTGGAAAAACTGCAATTTATTGCATTCTGATAAGTAAAGGGGTTAAAGTTGTCACTTAAAATACAAGAAGACCAAACTGAGTCTAAATTAAAAGGTGTCACCTGGGAGAAAAAGGGAAAAAACCTGCAACAATAGGAATTCTCTTTACCGATTATATTGGAATTTTAATAATCAGCTTTATCCAACAGATACACAGGCAAATCTTGAGGTAAAGGTCAAACTTTTTCTCTCACATTATTTGGGTTCACATAATGACTTTTCTACCAGAATTCTCTCAAAGCAAATATACTCTATTCAGACCAAGACAAGTTGGATAGTAAGAGTGAAGGTGCAGCTGTTTTAAGTTATAAGGTAACACTATACACCAAACTGAATTATTTCAGGGGCATTAAATATGGTAAGTGAAGCCCTTTCTGCCGCCAATTACCATAAATTAAATGTTGATGGGAACTTTATTGGTGTCAAGATGCTTAATTTTACTCTATTTGTATTTTACTGTATTAGAAACCGCACCAGCTTCATTATTTCCTGCACTGTAATTATCACTAATGGATTTTACCATAATGAGATTCCACCTGTATTTTGGATTATTTGCTTGAGTTGTTTCTTTTCATCACAGCTGAAACACAACTGCAAAGAACCCCCGAGCTCTGATTACCTCTTTTGTTTGCAAGTGATTTACAGGGGAAGATTTTAAGCTCTGCTATTGGCTTGCAGGTCCCTCCTCAATATCTCTCCAGTATTTCCCCAGGACTGCTCCTTCCCTACTTTCAAAACCATCAAGCCCTGTTTGTTAGGGGACAGCACTTGGCAGCACATTTGGCTTCATATTTTCACAATGAGCAAGGTCAGGACTTAGCTGTCAGCTTCTGCTGCTAAAACACTCCGCACCATATTATTCATGAGCCGATGCTTTGTAAAACCAACTCTCCACACAACAATGCCTGCTATACACAACTTAATCCCAGTGTATCCCAAAGTGTCAAGGAAGCCCCCTACAAAATAACAGGATTAGTTTCGCAAACATATTATATCATCTAAGAAATGTAAATTCTCTAGTCGAGTTCTATGGTAATAAAATACAAGAGGATTGAGGCTGCTTTTGTCAGCCCTTTACTGGGACAGTGATACCAGGAGTATGTAATTAGGTTATTCCAAAGGAACAAAAACTACTCAGGCCATTCCAATATGCCTGGAGAAGGTCTCATTTTCCAAGGCAGTAAAAGTATCTAGCTTACTTCCATTTTCATGCGACTGTGATTTTTAAAATGACAGGTGTTAAAACAGTGGCTTTCAGAAGTCATTTCACAAGGCAATTATATCTTCACAGGTTACATTTTACTAATTACATTTTTACCTGGCTGGACGCTAGTTCCAGCTCATATAGTCCTGCCCCTCAACTTGGATTAGATTCAGGTTTGCCAATGGTTAAGGGGTCACCAGTGTATAGCTATAAAGTGTGTATTTACGTAAAATGACGTCTGAAGCAACTGAGAAGTTAAGACTGCACTGCCACCATTTGGATGATGATTTTTCAAGCTTTTTCTTTTATAGTCCTTTTCATCCCCCTAAAACAGTTATATCTCCAGTAACAGCACCACAGCTACTGTTTTTTTTAATTTTGGGGTGGGGGGTGCATAGGCCAGGAATCCAACCTGAGTCTCCCTCAGAGCAGGCAAGCATTCTACCACTGAACCACCCATGCACCCACAGCTACTGTTCCTTAATAGAGGAACAGTAGTCAGAGGATAGCCAATCTGTGTTAATATAAAAATTGCACAAACCAAAAACAAAATGAGGAAGCCAGTCTCTTCCCTTATGACAGCTCAGAATAACCCCAAAAGTCCTCTTCTTCACAAGAACAGGTCAGAAAACACACATGGTATAATTTCAGGAGAGTTCAGAAGTTTCTGAATCTTGTCTGGAGAGGAGAAGCAGTTAAGAAGACCCTTTTATAGAGAAGGCAGAAAACTATTTAATGACACATTAAAAGGGCCTTGAGTTTTTAACCTAGAAACACTTCCACGGGTAGTAACCAATTCAAAATTCTCAAGTGCTGCCAAATCAACCTTGGCTGCCTCAACTGTACTGGAGCAGCAGCCCACAGGAAGCCCCGAGGGAGGTTTATACCCACCTGGTCACATCCTGCATTCACCAGTTCCTGCAGCATCTGTCGGTTTACTTCTGCAGCTGTGGAAGGGCCCGACTCATTAGCAAAAGGCAACAGAGAGTATCGGATTTCCCTCAAAGCTTTCTGATAAGGTCCAAACTTTGGGGTGGCTCTCAGCAGCTGCTGTCTGGTGGCATCCTTGCCCCCCAAGACTTTGGTCTCCAGGGAAGTGTCACTATTTGGTCCCACGGGTAAGCCCTGCACCGAAGACTTGGATGGCTGCTTTAACCCTTCGCGAATCTCCTGCAACCGCTGCCTGCTATTTCCAGAATACGTTGTGGCAGGAAAAGTCTTTGGCCTCATTGTTAGTCCAGTTCCTTTTTACCATAAATATAATCTTCTTTAAGTTTTATATTAATATTAAAAAAAAAACTGTCAACAGTATCAGTTAGTTGTAAACATACTTTCAAAACAATTTCCTTTTGAAAATCTTCTTTCCTTCAATTTTCAGAGTTCCTACAAAGAACCTGAAATTTTCCAGAGTCTTCATTTTGAAAATCATCACCACGCTATCTGAAAAATAAAATAAATGGGAGAAAAATGTTCACTTGTGGTTTCCACGTAATGTTCATAACACTTTTCAGAAATGGACCGTGATCTTGGAAATATTCCACTTGGAAAGAGTGAGAAAGAACATATCCCCTCTCAGAAATGACCAAAATATTGTTCAGGGCTGATCAGAGTGCATGACGAGGGAGCCTCTAAGATGTTTCTCGTCACATGTAATCAGTCATAAAGTAAATCTCCAAAAGCTGATGTTGGCTTATAGATATTCAACCCTAGGCAAGAATAGCAGTACTGAAAATTGATACAGTACTGAAAACTGATACAGCTCCTTTAAAATGCCCCATTATAATTTCATGTTGAAATCCATTACGTTAGTATTTAGGGTTAAATCTTCTATGTAGGATCTTCGATTTCTGGTTTGTTCCTGCTAACCACTCTCAACTCCCAATCCACACCACGATCCCTCACCCCCGTGGCTTTGCTGACCCACTGGAAGTTGATGGGGTCCTTCCATATCTTTGGAAATAACTCTTTATAAAGCCCTCCCAGTTTTCCTGAAAGATATCACAAAATTTGTCACATTAAAGGTGTGCAATCCCAAACTAATGCATTATAAGACTTTAAAAGTAACTACTTCCTTGATTTTCTTACAGGGTAGCCATGTCTTATAGCATTTCCACCCTAATGCCAAAAAATATGTATCTTTCGTGTAGAAATGGATACCTATACAGGAGGAGACTGATGGAGCACATGGGTACTTTCTTTCTCATGGTGCATTATGACCATGCTGACGGCAAGTGGCCCCATCAATCCATGTTATAGTCTAGATCATCCACTATTGTGACATGGAAATGACCTCATCATATAAAACTAGACGTCACAAAGGCACTTTCCAGTAGTGGCGTATACCCACCCCCTTCCTTAATTCACTTAATACACCCCTCATTCATTCATAAAACAAACTCAAGCCCAAATCCTGACACTGCTGTGAGTGGCCAGCTTTACGGGTGGCCATGCCCCCTAGAGTCCCTGACCAGCCATGCGACCTCAGAGAAGCAACTTCACCTCCCTCACCCCAGTGCCCTCATCTGTAAAATGGAGACAAGCTTTGGCTATGTGGTGGTGGTAAAGCATCGAGTAAGACCACGTTTGCCTGGGCTCAGTGCTCCTCGGGACAAAGGTAAATTCTCGGCAAACTGTGGCTGCTGTTATTACTCGTCATTATTACTTATAGAATTAGTCATCCTCACGTCGGCACTGATTCCCACTGCTGGTAAAGGCAAAGCTCCCAGCTTTCCGGCCATCGTTCCCTTCCCTCTCCCTCACCACTCCCTTTTACCCCACAGAACTCAACGAACAGACTTTTAAAGAGAACAACTCTGAGTTTTAATGAAAAAAAAGTCATCCAAAAAAGAGCATCCTTTAAAGGGGATCTGCCACTTTAGGACTTAGGTAAGGTGTTTTCTAGCTGTAAACTGGAACTCTGGTTCACAGCCTTTTTTTTTCATGGAGAAAAAAGAAACCATAGCCAATATTTATTGAGTACTCACTATGTGACAGGCTTTGTTCTAAAAATTTTACATGAACGAACTCCAAGTATATTATATAACCACAAACAACAGTAAATACCAAGAAATTACTTTAAATTACCATTCTTTTCTTAGAGAAGTGAGGAGAAGGTCTTAAAGAGTTTTAACTATCCCTTTTTCTCAAGGCAGCTAAGAGAGAAGATTCTACTAAGATTAAATACATTTTTAAACATGAAATTTGTACTTTGACACACATATCTTAAAGTCACTGAAATGACTGTTTTTAAGACTATGCAGATAATGTAACTAGTAAATCCAGGGACAGCTGAGATTCCCTTGGCCTTCTTGGAGGTGGGCCAGAAGCCCAGGGGCTCTGTTTAATTGGTGTAAAATGGAGCATATTGCAGCCACTCTCATTTTCAGTGACTTCGTGGTCTAAGCATCTGTTTTGAAATACCTAACTTTCTAAAACCATAAGTTTCCATTCCAGCAAAAAAAAAAAAATGGAGAGATTCTCAAGGAGCTGCCAAGCACGTATGGACAATCCTAGAAGCAACTCAGCATGTCTGGGAACAGGCAGAGGAGGTATTTCTTTTCCTACAGGAATTCACACAAATCACTTGGCTTCCAATCTTTGATTTTCTCCCCTTTCTTTGAAAACCATAATTAGATATACTGCTTGTACAACAAATAACCCATGCAGGGTGGGGCCTGCAGATAGGTCAAAATGTATTTATCCCTCATCTGTTACAGATTCATTCACCCAACCTCCTACCGATTCATTAAACTGCTACCCACCATCCATCCAGAAACCCCCCACCCTATCTGCCTATCCACCTGCCTACCTGAAAACACTGATCAAATGCCCACGACATCTCATTTGCTGCCAAATGAAGAAGACAAAATGCTGCCTTCTGCAAGTTTACAGTCAAGTGAAAGGGGAGAGTAAGACAGGCAAAGTAAAAGAGATGTCCAAGAACAGAGGAAAGAAAAAAAAACATCTAATAGTTGGGAGAATAAAAGAAAAAGTTGGGAAATGCTTCAGTGCAGATAACTGCTAAATCTGAGTGTTGGGAGGAATGCCATTCCAGTCAGAGGGAACAGCATACACAAAGGAATAAGGAAGGTGAGAACCTGCAGGTTCCACCTGCCTTATTTAGGAAATGTGGGGGTGGACAGGGGCTCAATTTGGAAGGGCCTTCAAGGCCACGCCGAGAGTCTAGACCCAGTGTAGAAGATGGGGAATCACTGTCCAACATGAAACTAAGGAGTTACATGGCCAGAACCAGATTTTAGGAAGTGGGGTCTGGAGGTCACCTGGAAGCTGGGTTGGAAGGGAAAGCTGCAGCTCGCTGGGCAGAAGGATGACAGCCTGGATGAACAGCAGCAACCCAGAGAAGGAGAGGACGGGTCTCAGGAGCTAGCCATGCCTTGGCCAGAGCCTGTGCTTATGGATAAGGGGGTAGCCACAGGGGCATAAGGGACATTTACAGTGCCAGAGGTCTGTTGGTTTCTCCATGAAGCACAGCAGTTAGGTCAGCTGAAACCTGGAAGGAGCAGTAAAAGTTTTTGTAGGGAACAAAGGTGGGGAATCTTTATTTAAGCTTAACAAACATGTTTTAAAATGCATAAATTATAAAAGATTGATAGATATTTGCAAAGAGAACAGAGCTTTGCAGGAGCTTCCAGATCAAGGAGCACACTATCACAACACCTAAACTCCCCTTTCCCCATTTTTCCTACCCACTCATCATAACTTCCAAACCAAGGATTCGTTTGAACAGTTTTTGAATTTGATATATGTGAAATTGCAGTCTGTGTGCAATTTGTGTCTACTCTATTTGTCCAGTATTGTTTGGTTGTTCATCCACATGGTATGTAGTGGCAGTGCCGTCTTTCAGTGGGAGTGCTGAATGGTATCCCACCTGATGAATGTACCGAGCTTACTGCGCCATTCTTGCACAGGTGGACATTGGGACTGTTACCAGCTTGGGGCTATGACAAATGGTGCTGGTGCCAGGATAACTTGGGATGCTCAAGTGGCCTCCAGCCCTCAAATGGGGAAGAGCCGAGGAATGGTTTCCCCCAAGACTTGACTTCCCCAACCACAGGGAGGGCCTGTGGTGCCTTTGTGAGAATTATACAAAGGCATCCCGGCTTCAAATAAAGCTTATCAATACTATGGTTATTGAACAACATGAATGACTCTTATCCTGGGGGAGTTTTCTAGAGTCCCATGGGCGGCACTGGCCCATTCAAAGAACACCCTGACACCACAGCATACCACATCCATCTCTCTCTGTCTCACACACACAAGTCTGGAATTGAACGAAGGGGGGAAAGTGGACCAATGCGGCATAAGAGAGATGGGAACGGCCTCAGCGCACGTCACAAAAGTGCAGTGTCGTCCCGCATGCTCTCCAGATACGCGCCTGACCACAAGAGCCCATGAGGCTTATTAGAAAGCAGTGTCCACTGCTGCCCAGGTCTTCTGGGAGTGGCTTGGAGTCTCCACATATGCTGTGCATGCTCGCACACAAGACCGCCTCTCACATGGAGGTCCTTGAGCAGTGCACAACCTAAATGACCCACAAAGGCAGCTCTGAGACTAGGTCCAGTGGATGCCGAAAGTCAGCCTCTGACTTCAAGCAGTTCCCAGTTCAGGATGGAGAGGCAGACAAGAAAATCCATTATTTAAATAAAATATATAATATGTATAAAGAATTACGGACACCCCCACCCCCACCACCAAAAAAAAAATTCCAAACTAGGCAGGGTAGGGAGGGGAAGACAACTAGAGGGATGAGATGGAGATATCCAAGGAAAAAGGAGGGCTTGAGAAGTAGGGAATTTCAGGCAGATGAAACAGCAAAGGCACTGGGGCAGGAGGGAGGACAGAAAGGTCCTTACGGTTAGATTGAGAGAGTTGAGTGAAGAACCTGCTGGGGTCAGCTTATGGCCCCGGTTGACTGTGCAGCATGCTCCATTCTAAGCCTTTGCGTTATCTCACCTACTGCTTATAACAACTCTGCAAGAGACACGCTTATATGTCTCCACTTTCCAGATGAAGAGCTCAGGCACAAGGTTGAGTGATTTGCCTATGGCACCAGTGCATGGCTGTGCTGGGCAGTGTGCACACCAAGGAAGGAGCCCACTCACGAAAGATCCTGTGTGCCAAGAAGGGTTCCCAATGGCAATGGGGACATGCCAGGGTTTGCATTCACACACTCACAAACATATACTGCAAGAAGCTCTATGCTGGACACAGGATAGGCCATGGTTAACGGGCTAAAGCGTTCAATTTGGGTGGGATCCAGGCAAACAGTCCAGCAGCCACACACCCAATAGCATGCATGCCAGACCGGGTGAGGAGCATGCTGATGGGGCTGAAGTTAGGGGGCAGTAGGGGAGTCTGAACTTCAAGGAAGTACCAGGAGAAGAGGCGAGAGGACACCCAATGCAGGCAGCACAGGCCAAGAAGTCAGGGAGCACACTGGATCCCAGCAGGCCCAGGGAGGCCAGGGCCCAAGGGAAACAGGGCCTGCTGCTGCAGGGGATGTGTAGCCACTAGAGGGTCTCGAATGGATGAATGCTATGATCCGAGCTGAATTTCAGGAAGGTAGTGGGCTGTGGTATGCCAAGTGGATGGTGAATGGGAGACATAGGGCTACAGGACACCAACCTGGGCCCAGTGAGAAGGTGGGCGCTATGGTTCAGGCCTGAGACAATGGGGTCTTCCCCCCTTTCAATGAGTGAGAAGCTGCAGGGTGGAGAGAAATGGGCAGATGTAATAGAATGAGCCTCAGCAGAGGGTGGAGAAAGAACAAGCACTGGAGGAATGCACAGGGATGGAGGAATTGCCACTCAGCAGCTGGAGATAGAAAGGCTGGGCCAGGTAGCATGGTGCGACCTGGGCCTATTACTCCACCACTCTGACCTTCATCTCCTCCTCTGTGGCAAGGGTCTAAACCCTTGCTCTGACTAATTGACAGGCTGCTCTGAGGAGCACAGAGTGTACAAAAACACTCTGGTCAATTATTATAATTATTAATCAAGAACGTGGAATACACGAGACACAAAGTTTTATTCTGGAAGAAAAGCTTGCTTAGGCCACTATCAGACTTACTGTCTGAATGATGCATACAACTCCATCACTGTCTGCCAGCCACAAACATTCCATTCTCCCATGTGGGAATTCAATTCTTCCTTGCCTCTTACTAGGTTCTGGTGGTATGCTGGCAATCCTTGGGCTTCAATCTCTGCCTCAGCTGTCACCTGGTATACCTCCCTTCTTATAAAGGTAGGATATGAGATTTTGTTGGTTTGTCCAGAGTGATCCCCAAAGAATCCCAGAGTGATTTGATCAGTGAGTGGAAGGGTATTTGCAGGCCCCCTTCGGGGAATGGTGAGAGCGGGAAGAAATTCAACTTCCCCAAGTCAAATTCTTGATATTCTCACAAGCAGTGTGGACAACCAAAGCTACAGGCTGAGCCCCCAGTCTTGGGGTTTGTTCATATGAAACTTAGCTCCACAAAGGATAGGTCAAATCTACTTAAAATTTAGACCTGGGAGTCACCCCCCGGAGAACCTCTTTTGTTGCTCGGATGTGGCCTCTCCCTCCAGCCAACATGACGAGCAGTCTCACCACCCTCCCCCTCTCAAAAAAAAAAAAAAAAAAAAAAAAGACCCCACTCATATTGGATTCAGGCCCATCCTACTGCAGTTTGAGCCTCAACTTAACTGATGTCGTCTCCAAGATCCTATTTCCAAATAGGGCCACACTTACAGGGGTGGGGATGGGTGATGGGGTTAGGACACAGGCATTGCCTTTTTGGAAGTCACAATTCAATCCATAACAAAAAGTTTCTGAGTGAAGCGCATACACAACTATTATAAGAAGCCACATAACTACTCACACCAAGCTAACCAGTATTTGGACAGTGGTTCCTTTTCTAAACACAGCTGCACAAATCAAAAGACTGGACCCTAGACCCATGGGTACTGATGGCAGGGCAAAGTCCCCTCGCCGAAGAGAGAATTTCGCAACACATCCCCCGCCAATCCCACTGACAAGCTCCACGGACAAGACAAGGGCAGCACGCGGCAATGTCCACAGACCTGTGTTTCCAGTAACATGTGGGGTTCTGCAGCAGAGTGTGTAAGCACCAGTGTGCTTAAAAGTCACCCAGGGCCTGGAGGGATCACACCTGTCCATGCTGTCTGTACTCATGCAGGAACTAAGTAATGCTAAGTGGGTGTGCTCTTCAACAGAATCCAGATCAGAATTCCTGGACTCTGTTTATTTCTCAACATTTTATGATAAAAACTTCAAACAAATCAAAAAGTTAAAAGAGTAGTTCAGTGGTTAGAATCCCTGCCTTTCACATGGGAGACCCAGATTTGATTCCCAGACCCACCCCCCAAAAAAGAAAAAAAGTTAAATGAATTATTCGGTGATAGTCTATAAACTGCTACTCAGTCTTCTTCTGGAAGTTTTCTTTAGCGTGGCGGGAGTAAGATACCACACACTGTTTGGATTTTCTTTCCTCCTTTCACCATAGTCTTGTGGGAAGCACTGGTCCTAGGAAACCCTGGGTATTTTCCTCATCTTTTTACGTGAATATTTAATAGTATCATCTATTGGAAAATTGTGTTCTTGACTGAATAATTTGGAAGGGATGAGGTGTTCTTTCATTTTCATTAAAGAATAAAAGTATCATCTCAGCTTGAAACCTTGTACTTTAAAATTTACTTTGAAAACAGTGGATTTCATGGCCAAATTATAAACTTCTGAAAGAATTTATCATGAGAATATTTATCAGTAAAATTAAGATTATGGTGAGAAATGAGCTACATTAACCTACTCCTATGTTATTTTAATAACACTGAACATATAGAAATTTTTCTTTCATCAAGAATTTAAAAAATGTGACCCAAAGGTCTTCAAATATGCACTTTTAAAAATGTGAATACTGAGCAAAGTAAATCTATTTCTGGAAATTTCTCTGGCATCACCAGTGTTCACATACTTTAAGAGAAACTACAAGACACAAGAATTTTGAAATTGTACACAACTCACAAAACAAAAACAACTCGCTTTCAGATCTGGACCTGAGATGCCCACTAATTCCCATGCTTAGTGTAGGCGTCTCCTGTAAAAATTAGGTGAGAAATCAGGAGGGTGATCCCAGGACTCGGCCAGAGGGCATGCCTGGCAGTTCCCTAAAATGTTACTTAAAGGGGATTCTGATGGCCGCGTGGAAGCCAGATTTCAACATGGCAGAAGGGGACACCTTCATATCCGTGGATTATCAAAGTTTTGGAAAAGTGTAATAAGTGTTTCTCCCCAAGTACACTCAGCCTCAGGGTAAAAAGCTGGGGTTGGTGGCAGACCACAATTCAAGGACACCTACCTGCAATGTCCTGCCCCCAAGGTGTGTCATATGCGGGAATGGCTTCAGACAAGACGAAAGCACACAGGGACATAGCAAACTTCAACAATGAAAAAGTCACTGTAAAATTGGGTTACTCAGATTTCCAAACTGTAAAATAATGGCCTTAATTTAAATTTTCTAAGAAACCAAGTAGTTCGTTTTTTATTGTTAATAGAGATAAAACTATTCTGTATTCAATATTAGAATGTGTCAATAAGTTACCTTAGAATCAGATATTTGAATGTTTCTGCATAATACATCTATGATGGAAGAATTATAATTATACATATTATTCTAATAAGTAAAATTAGAATCTTAAAAAAAAAAAAAAGAACTTAACGTGAGAGCAATATTTTAAAAGCATCCCTTAATTTGATCCTACCAAATCCAATTCCAATCCTCAATCCAATCCTGGAAAATGTCATCAGATGTTCAAGAATTTTTATTCTAATTTCTCAACTGCCCTCACAAACTCACACTGGCTGCCAAGCACACAGCAAGCCACTAGGCCGGGAAATAGCCAAACCGGTGTCGCACGACACGAGTCGGCATTTCTTAAAACAGAATTTCATGGATCTAAAATTCCAATTATTTAAATCATATCCCTATCATAATGAACTACAAAGCTGAAAGTAAAGCAGGCAGATGGGCCGGAACGCCAGCCAGATGCTGAATGTCGGAATCAAACCGCCAGGCCGATGAACCACTCTGGTTCTGTCCAGACTGGAGGCTCCAAGAGGGGCCGCCCCTCCTCCTAATGAGGGGCTTGGAGGAAATCAACCATTTCTCTAGGGATCCAGGAAAGCACACTTTGTAAGAAATCTCACTCTCTAAAAAATGGTGTCATCACAAGATTTCAGCGTGTCTAGAAGAGTCACACGTCTGCCCAATACAATGCAGGACATGATGAGATTTCACCAAGTAGAACAAGACCTCATCTCTAAATAAGCGTTTAATCCAGGGGGAAACAAAGCAGCACATTCTCCGTCAGATAGCTCTGTACATAAGACTGGTATGCAAATGTGAATACTGGGGTAAAAAAAAGAAGTCACATTAGTTTGCACTCAGGATACCCAAATGGAGTAACTGTGAAATAAATGCATTTATAATCAGTTCTTCCAGTCTTTCTAGTTAAAAAACAAAACTGTGAGCAACTGAACAGGAAGCGTCTCCTTATATCCAATTCCATACCCCAGCGAGAGCTATCAGGCTTTAAGAAAGCCCTGTTTCCTCTGTACTCCCTCCCATTTCAAGCTAGACCCCTGGAAGGGAGAATAACCCCCAGCCCACATGAGACTCACTGCAATTAACAGAGTAATGCTGCGGCTATGTAAAGCACCCCAATGCACATGTCTGCTTCTATGGAAGAGCGAAATTCTTCAGGGAAGTATCCATATTGTTTAGAGAAAGCTTCCTAGAGAAAGGAAAGTTTCACCAAAATTGGAAAGGCTGAAGGGCTATGATTTGACGGAGGAAGTGTGAAGCTATTCTTGGAGTCGGGGACTTCCTGTGAAAAGGCTTAAACTTAGGAAAAGAGAGAGATGACCAGGCGGGCAACATTGAGGAGGGGGCTGGTACTGTCTGGGTAAATATCCTGGAAAAACAGAAGGGAAACTGATGAGATAGGACAGAGTTAATTAGTAATGAAACCTACTGGTTCTTAGCATTCCCACTCAAGATAACTGCCTAGAGGCAGTGAGGCCCAATCTTCCAAATAGAGGCCCACTCCACTCCATTTACAAACCTTAAATGATATTAAGTGAAAGAAGCCAGTCTGAAACAAAGTTGCAAACTGTATGATTCCAACTGCATGATTTCTGGAAAAGGCAACACTAGAAAGAGAGTAAAAAGATAAAGCGGTTGCCAGGGGCTCATGCGGGAGAAGGGGAAGATTGAACAGGTGGAGCACAGAGCATTTTTAGGCAAGTGAAACTTCTGTATGATACTGGACACTACACATTTGTCAAGACCCATAGGACTACACAACAACCAGTGTTCCCTAAAGTAGACCATGGACATTAGTTAATTATAATAATGCATTAATCATGTATTAATAGTGGTTCATCAATTGTAACAACACACCACATTATTGCAAGATATTAATAGGTTAGAAACCGGGTGGGGGGTAGTATATGGGCACTCTACATTCTGCACAAGATTTTTATAAACCTAAAATTGCTCTAAAAATAATAAACTTTAAAATCCAAATCACATTTTTAAGAAGATCCTTAACAACTTAACTTTTTTAAGAAGATCCTTAACAACTTAACTTATTTAGGAGCTAAGGATTGTGCATTATGCCACGATATCATAACAATCAGTGTTAATAAATACAAACCACTGCTACAAAATTTAACTTTTTTTTAAAATGCTTTTTAAATTTTTTTCCTCCAGAAAAATTCCTATGTATTATATAACATATAAACAGTACTAACAGTATTCACTCAATAACTGGAAAAAAAAAGACAACACAACTTAGTTGGCATGTTCTAGATGGTAACCAATAAACAGTGAATAGCAAACATCAAGCAATGTCAAATTGCCATCTTAAGGTTATCATCATACCCAATATCTTTATTTTCCACATTATCTTTAAGTTAATGCTTTCAAAATGAAACTTTGTTATTTATAAATAAAATAACATTAGCCTTAAAAGCAGGGAAAGAACTAACACAATGAAACAAGCAGCCCACCTCCACAAACTCCCAGAGATACCTTTCGGAGTACTCTATGTAAATGTGCCATTAGAGAGGGCACATTTACATTACACAATGGGGATGGTGCCTCCTGGAGGAGTGCAATTTGGAGGCCCAGTTCCATCCAGACAGTTACTAAACAATTGGCTTTTTAAAAAGGAAGGAGATTCAGAGAATTTTTCCAGCTGGAAATCAGTTGCTTTAGGGATTATCAAGCCCATTTATTTAGTCAGGACAAAGTAAATGCACTGAAATTTATCTTTCAAACTGTTAAAGCCCACTCTTTTTTTAAAAAGGTCATTTAGGAATATTCAGAAATTTGACACTATTACAATGGTGAAAAAATAAAAAAGAAGCCTCTCAAAAATTGTGTTGGACTGGTTTTCTAATATAAAACAGAACCCCAACCACTACCCCAAAGCGTCCCCAAATCTTACTTGACTTCCTGTGGGTTTATGGTGAATTTATCAGCTTACTTACCCTTCCATGGGACTTAGGAGCCCTGAGCTGGCTATTTACAACAAGCATTTAAAATAACAAGGCATCCTCTTATAAAAGCATTCCCCGCCTACCAAAGGAAAATCCCTCCCACCAACCTTGTGATTTGCTGAGAAATATGTACAGCTCCAATTTACACTTAACCCAGAACTATTTCAAACTAAATGGAAAAAGTTTTTTTCCAGTTCTAAAATTCTATGGCTCTAGTAATTCCTCTTAATAATTTTGCATGACAACCTTCACGCAGACACTTTTTTTAACTGCTTGACATTTTGAGATTTATTGAATGTCCAGCAATTTAATTTCAAAGGAATGCTGGTGTGTTCATTAAACAGTATATACCTCAGACAAAATGTTATGAGAGGCTGAATAACTTGGTGTCTTGTTAATCACGGTTCATCTAAAACAGGCCTTATTCACAGTTTTAGCATTCTTATTTTGGAAGATTTGTCTATTACTACCTTACTACAACAGTCGTTAAAGTTAAAGAAAAAACTTAAAAAATGCAAAGCAGCTTACCCTTCTGATTTAGTTACCCCCACATAGTGATCCATTATGCAGGGAACTTAAGCCAAGAATAAACAGAAAACAGTTAATAGAGCAAGATCTATTTCGTACAAACTTCCTAATAATAAGCCACGAGTTATCTTCTCCATTACTAAGGAAGGCCCTCACATGCACTAAATTAATATTTTAACCAGAACATCTGTACCAGGATCACACACATTTTGTGGCTTTCGCTGAAATTTCAGTATATAGAAGTTTCTTACTAAAAAGTGTGCAAACCTTCCTAAAGAACGTACCTATCTGCTGAATACTTTGTGAAGAGAGTAGTCCAGCATCCAGTTCGGATTTTTACCTACTAAATGTATACTCTCTGGCTGTAACAGTTAAGGTTAAATAATTTTTAAAAGCCTAGCCTACCACCCCAGTAAGAACACCCTCACTTATCCTACAGAAAAGTGAAACTGTAAAAGTTCTCGCTAATTTTTTTTTTTTTAACATACAACGAAATCTACACATAAAGTGTACTCTTGACTCTGCTTGCAAGAGTATTCCTCGCCCCACGGTCTCCAAACGCGCTAGGAGCCTTGCTTTCCCCAGGCCGTGTTTTGGGGAGACTGTGCAGCTCCTGACCCGAGTCACCCGGGTCCCGCTGCAACTGCCCGGCGGCCCCGGGCCAATAAGGTGTGTCCTACCTCTACCGGGGTCTCCGCCCGCCCTGTCCCCGTGCGCACTGGGGACCCGCGGCTCCGATTAGGCCCTTCTGCCCACCCCGAGGCTGCACCCCCCCGGGACTTGCAGTTCCTGAAGTTTCCAAAATCAGGCGCAACGAAAAGAGATTGGCAAGGATATTGGCCATATCGGAATCGGATCTCCGGAGTTCGGCTGGGGAAATAACCCCTTGTGAGGTTGTCTTAGAAAAGCTTGACTAGCCCCAGAAAAGTCCTGCTAAACTAGGACGCAGGACAGGCACGTTATGCAACTGCCACCACTCTCACCGCCGCGAAAGCGCGCCTGAAACTCGCACTGGGTCCTGCGAAGACTCGGAGGCCCACGCGGAGAGGCCGGGAGCAAAGGGCTGGCCGGAGAACCCAGGAGCCAGCCAGGCTCCCCCCCTCCCCGTCACCTCCACCCACGGCCGCGGCCTGGGAGGGGCGGGCGGCCAGGGGCGCGGGGACAGCACCCGGGCGCGGAACCGGCGCAGCTGTCAGGACCGCCCCCCACCCAGCCGGGCCTGCGCGCCCTCGGGTGCGAGCGCCCAGTTCTCCTCCGGAAAGTGAGCGCGAGCGGCGCGCCCCGACAGCCCTGCGGGGGGACCCCGCGCACGTCGCGAACCCCGCGCCCCGATCCCGGGGCGGCCCACTGCGCGGCCCCAGCGGGACGCGGGCGCACAACAAAGCGGCGCAGCCCGGGGATCTGCTCCCGGCCCGGCCCCCGCCCCGCCGCCAACTTCCCGGGTTCCGAGAGGCCCCGAGGAGCCGCCGCCGGGGTGGGGGCTGGGGGAGGGGGCCCCCGACAGCCCGGCGCCCCTTACAGCCGCCGGCCGAGGGGGTCCCGCGGAGACAAGGCGGTGGAGCCCCCACCCCCGCCCCCGCCCAGAAAGTTCCTGCGCCCTCTCCACCCCCCACCCCCGCCGGAGCGGCCCGGCCGAACCGGACGCCCCTCCCGGAGCCTCCGTGGCCGCCGACAGCCGGGGGACAGGGAGCCTCGAGCTCCGCCGGCCCCCGGCGAACTCTGGACGACTGAGCCGCCCCCGGGCCGCCAGCCCGCCACCGCGCCCCCAGCGCCTCCTCACCTCCGGGGCGGCTACACGCTCGGGGGGGGCCTCGCGCGCGACCCCGTGGCCTCTCGCGCCGGGAGAGCCCGCACCGGGGCCCGGAGCTGCCGCTGGCCCCGCAAGGAAGGGGGAGCCCCAGCCAACGGCGGCGGCGCGGGCGGCGGCTGCTCCATCTTCCCGGGGCGCTCACGCCGCGGTTCCAACGCGCAGACCCAAGTGGGACATTCGCTACATTGTTGGCATTCCACGGGCGTCACGTGACCCCGCCTCCCGCGTCACTCCCGGCCGCATACCAGCCCGGGCGGGGCCCCCGTCGGCCGCGAGGCCCTGCTGCTCGGCGGCCCTGCTGCTCCGCGGCCCGGCCGGCCGGCTGGCTGTGCTTGCTGCCTCGGGGCCGCCGCCTGCGCCGCCGGCCGGCAGATCCGGCAACTCCAGGCTCGCCCTCCCTCGACTGCACTTTTGTGAGAAGTGACAGAGGCAACTCTGTCACTAGAGTTTCCTTAAGTATCTCACACCGGGCTTGGTGAAGAAAGTTAACAGGGGCGAAGGAGCCTCCAACTTACAAGAAAGGGCCAACGAGTAAAATTAAAGACAGGGCAGACAGCTGTTGGGATCACGGAATCAAATGAAAATAAAGAAAGGCGTCTAATGTCTCTGGAAATTTAATCAGATTTAATTTAATCGAGCCTCCCTGCTCTGTATATTTTGTGTATGCGCAGGCTTCTGTGGTGTACAGAGCTGTGCAATGTATACGAACAAGTGAGATTGTGCTTTTTGTATGTCAACTTCGTGACCAGGACTCTCTTTCCATTTGGGGGCTGTGGATTTGGCAAAAGGACATTTGTAGGGATTGTATAGAGATACTGAGTGGGAATAATAAACTGGAAATCAAAGCCTTAATCTGTTTCTGGCTCTGCTAGCATCTAGTCAGTGGTAAAAGCGTTGGGGAGGGCTAATATGGCTTTAAAAGCCAATCCAATTTCCTTTTTAATAAATAAACTCTTTTGAAGGTTTTTAAATTTAATTTTGGAAGAAAGAGTAATGAAAGTCATTATCTCTGTACTATTTTAATATCCTAGCCAGCCTGCAGTCTTGGTCCACCCTTCCTCCTCTACTTCCTCTCTCTAGAGTGCACCCAGGCTTTCAGGCCTGCCACTGTCTTAGCACATCCAGGAAATCTCCCTGATTTCTCTCTTCTTTGAGCTCTGATAGTTAAACCATCATCATGCCATTTAGAATTCAATTTCATTTTTTTAAAAATCTTACGCTGTACTCTACCCAGGCATCTTCCACAGTTTGGGAGCAGAATAAATCTCCAACTGATATTCTATAATTGAGCCCCTCTTGCATTCACCGATAATATCTTTCTGTGTCTTTTCACTCATACACACTCTGATCTTACATTCTCCACCCCAACCTTAAGCCGTGTGATCAGCTGCAATCCTTTGCATGTGTTTGAAAGTCCTACTCCTGTTCTCTCTTAAAAGGTGAAAAAAAAATTGTCAAATAAAATATTGTAAACTGAAAGGAACTTAATGGACAGTAACATGAGTAAAATGCCTAATGAAATTTTGCCATTACAATGACTGTTATAGCATGGTTTGCCATAGCGACAAATCAGGAGAAACCCAAATGTCCAACAGTAGGGGAGTAGGAAAATAAAAGGTGCATATTCAAATGATGGAATTTATACACTAGCTAAATGAATGAACTAGTTCTATGCTTGTCAAAGGATAAGTGATCAAGGATAGAATTCAAAACCAACGTGGAGTGAAAAAAAGCAAATTGCAGAAGTTCATCTACACTCTGATACTGTATTTATAAATAAAAATTGCTACAGAAACTATACTACACTTTATAAAAGTATAGCCATGGACAGCAAGAGCATACACCAAATCCATGACAGCTGTTGTCTATCAGAAGGAAAGAGAAATGACACAGGGGAGAGAAAAATAAGGACTTCAACTTTATTGGCATGCTTTTCCTTTTAGTTAAAAGAAAAATGAAGCAAAACTGGAAAAATCTTTAAAATTTGTTTATTCTGGGTGATACATTCATTAATGCATGCTATAGTCTTCTTTGTGTTTTTTTACGTTAAATTTTTTTTCACGTATGTATATACACACATATATATAGAGAGAATAAGACAACTCGGAAACAAGTAAATTTCCATATGGGGAATATTCTGATTCATGACTTTGTGGATGTGTGTTTACTGATATGGAGTCACTCATTCTCTCTCATTCTGTTTTTTTATTTTATTTTATTTTATTTTATTTTATTTTATTTTTATTTTATTTTATTTTATTTTATTATTTTACATGGGCAGGCCCCTGGAAACGAAACTGGGTCTCCAGCATGGCAGGCAAGAACTCTGCCACTGAGTCATCACTGCCAGCCCTCTCTTTGTTTTTGAGTGTCTGCTATAAGCCATGTGTTAAGCCAGGCACTGGGAGTCACAGAGAGCAAAATTACATGATTTAGCCCCTGGTGGAGCTTCCAGTTTGGTAAATATGCTCAAGAAAAAAGCAAGTGACAAATTGCAAAACAATAAATATATTTTTTACATATATTAAAATCTAGAAATGTATACAGCAAAATGTTAAAAGTGGCAGTCTCTAGGTGTAGTGATTCTGGGTGATTTTTGTTTTATAGTTTCTGAGTCCTCTATAGTAGAATAGTAAACCACAAAAATATTTTTAAATAATCAGCTAAATCACTACAACCATATCATTTATTCAGGTGAAAACCTCATGGTTTAATTCTAAAACCACAAGGCCAGCTGAGCACAAACCCTATAATAGTTGCAAATTTGCAGTCTATAAATTAATGAATCAACATAGGCTATACGTATGTATATATGTACTCTTGCTCTGAACCAAACACTGATCTAAATCTGTGCATTACCTCACTGAATCCTCAGAACAACCATGTCATTTTTTTAAACCCCATTTTGTAGAAGAGGACCCTGAAACACCAAGAGCCCAAGGAATTTGTCCAAGATCAAAGAGCTGAGCTTCAAACGTGGTAGTCTAAGTTGGAGCTGGGAAACATTGCATTGTAAAAGCAGTGATCTGGAGAAGATATGATTACACTGTGCTTATAAATAAGGAAACTGAAACCAAATTCACTCCCTTACACCTTGTCTGAGGGAAGGGAAATGAACTCTGTGGATCAGAAAGAGGGCTTCCCAAAGGTATGTGCCTCCAGCACCAACCAGGGCAAAGAAATACAAGGAATTCCCTCTAAAGCAAGGCCCCTGAAGTCCCAGATGTGGGTAGAGGTGGTCTCTGTAGAGACCTGAGGCTACCTGCCCACACTCCTTGGCTCTGAATGCAAGAAACCTGGTTACCAGCCCAGCCTCCCTATACCTTAGTCCTGGAAAGCAGGCGTTGGCCTTTAGGCACAGTTTTTGGCTTCTTGAAAAGAAAAATTCCTCCTTGTTTGTAATCAGTGTGGAGGAGACTTAGCAAATCTGCCTAACTACAGAGAGATGTATTCTGTGGGGAGTAGTGAGAAAGCAGAGGGGGGTCCAATTCTAAAAGGCCAAGAAAGACAGGAAGAAAATGAGCTACCCAAGATTTGTTTAATTTGTTTGAGGCTCGTTTCATAGCCATATATTCTGTCTCCTTAACTAGATTATAAATTCCCCCCTCCTCAAAACTGCACAAAGAGACTCTTAATAGCTAAATTCAATGGATTGAATGCATTCTTAAAGGATGCATTAACATCTCCAATATCAAACTTTAAAATGCCATCATTTTCCTGGACCAACCTGGGCTAGACAGGGAGATATCCTGTTCCAATCATCTTTGGAGTTTGGGCTTCTGCATGCTTGGGGGAACTTGCAGAGAAGAATTAACAATATCATCCCTCTTAGTTGGGGGCTTCTTTTCAATGATGAACTCTTTTTTTTTTTTTAACATAGTAAAACTGATTTGGGTACCAGGGGGAAAATCCTCAGTGTAAAATTTCAATTCTTACATGTTTCCCAATGTTAAAATTATGACAGAGTACACTTTTTTTTCCTGATTTTAATTTATTTTTAAATGCTTAACTTCTAGCTATTTTGGAAAACAGAACCTCCTGGAAAACGCGGTGAAAACCCCTTGTGCAGATAAAGGAGAAGGTCGAGAGTCCCGGAAAGTTGTGCAGGGTGACTTGCCATTCCTAGGACCTGCCCTTCCAGCTGCTTTCAGTGACATGGAGCACAGCTTCATTCTCTGAATAGCCACTCTGCTTCTCAGATGAGTAACCAAGTATGTGATTGCATAAGTGAGAATTGCTCAATAATTTGAGAAGATTCATTCCCAGAAGAGCTCAAAGAAACACTGTCAAGATACGAATCACATTCCGCATTTAAAGAATTCTTATGTTGACACTTTACATTACTAAGAGAAGGATTGCTA
This sequence comes from Myrmecophaga tridactyla, assembly GCA_004026745.1. NCBI lineage: Eukaryota > Metazoa > Chordata > Mammalia > Pilosa > Myrmecophagidae > Myrmecophaga > Myrmecophaga tridactyla. Next base: position 40,473 of record PVIY010013565.1, read on the forward strand.
AAACAGACTTTCTTTTCTTACTACCTCCTGTTGGTTTACTTTTTATGCTGCCTGAGCTATGACAGCAACGCCAACTATTTACTTTATTTCTCGTTTCATTTATAGTCAGCTGCAAGTTCTGTTTCCTTTGCAGACATGAGCAAAATGGTGTTGTGTCTGTAACTGTGTAACTGAAAGAAAAATCCCACTGAAAAAGGTGACGCTTTACATTATCTATAGGCTTCAAAACTTTCCATTAAAAAATCACATTGAATCTTGTGGGATAAACATTGATAAAACTTGCTTTAGGGAGAACAAAAAGTGTAAAGTCCAAACCCTTGTCTCAAACATTTTTCTATAATAAAATTAACATTTTCAAAGTCACTGGGGAAACAGCTGAGCTAATCTAAATTGGCAATAAATATTTAATTGTGTAATTGCAAGAGAACCATTTTCACATTCCCTTTTCAACTTTGAATTTTAAATTAACTACTAAATGTTGTTTTGGTCAATTCTTAGCAGTTGCTTTTAAGACCAGCCATTTTTCTTTATCAACCAGATCAGAAAAGAAAAACTGAGCCTTATCTGTTATCTTCTGCATGATCCATAACTGGGTTTTGATCACAAAAGTGATGAGATTATGATAAGGTGGGTTCACATGCAGAGGCAGGAGGGAGTCAGTGACAAAGAGGCTGCCAAATTTCAGACAGAAAAGGAAAATCTAAAAAGTCAGGAAGCCGTCACTGCAGATTGTATTTGATAGTTGATAACTCCAGGCCAAGAAGAGTTTCTGGGTTTGGAGTTGGAACTCGAACAACTCTGTCCCAGGGCTAATACTGCTTGAGAAAGACAGAGACGTGAGGAAGAACTGATGTTTGAGGTAAAGATACTTGGAAGGGGAAAAGGGCAGAAACAAAGTCACAGGAAAAGCCTGGTATTTAAGGCATGCAGAGAATGGACTTCGGACAAAGAAGGGAGGTTGTTAGAGAAAGAGGGACAAGAAGTAAACAGAAAAACTGAGCAAATCAGATGGCATAGCCCTGTAATCAGGGAAGGCAACCTCTGGGAGCCGCATGTCGCCCTCACCTTACAGCCAGCAGGAAAATGGGGACCTCAGTTCTAAAATTGCAAGGAATTGAATTCTGCCAATGACCAGAATGATCAGGAAACAGCTCTCTCCCCTGCCCCCAAACCCCCCAGAGTCCCCAGAAAGGAGTGCAGGAAACCGACACCCTGCTTTTAGTTTGGCATGAGCCATACTGGACTTCTGACTTGTACCAACTGTTAAGATAGTAAATTTATGTTGCTTTGAGCCTCTAATTTTGGATAATTTGTTTTGGTACCAATAAAAAACTAATACATAGTCCTTCCTGGGCCGGTTCTAATTCAACACCTCTGCCGGAAGTGACCACTTCCTTTCGTATGAACTCCCAACAGCACTACATGATACTTCTGACCTGGTGGATTGCTGTCTGGCATTGTGGTTATTTGTAGACTTGTTCTAATTCTCCTAACAGACTTTTAGCAACATGAGGTTAGAGTTTAGGGGGTTGGCATATGTGGTAGCTCTCATGGTATTCACCTCTTGCCTACTAAATACAAGTCACTCAACAAATACCTTTTCACATGATGAGTGAACAAATGGAAGTCCCCATAAATATGGCAGAACCAAGTAACTATGGAAACTACACTCTTTCCCCCCTCAAAGTAGATATCTGCCTTAACTCCAAAATCAGAAGCCTTAATATTTTCTGTGGCCCCTAAACCATTTGTGTATTTACTGCTAACAGGAACTATTATTTTTGTCACACAACTACTTTTAAGTAGTTATAGTTCATGCCTTTCCTCAGAAGAGCACCTTGGAACTTTAGGGAATTAATAAGAAATAAGAAGGTATAAAGAGATACTTTCACCTGTAAATGGCTGCTGACAGCCAAGGTATTATTTTTATTAATACTGTTTATAATAATAAGTTACATCCAAACCAAACAGGACTTACTTTTGAATGACTAACTCTATATTCTAATGTTCTCTTTCAGGGCAGAAATATAATCGAGAAAGGAATGTTCTCTTCCAGGGCAGAATTATAATCGATGGTGAATATAAGTTGCATTTAGACTTAGAAAGGGAGAAATCAGCCAAATAACATTTCTTCTAGATTGGTAAGATAAGACCTAGATCTTTTTCTTTATGCTCATGTCCATATATTCTCAACAAATACCATGATGGACAGTACAATTACACAGTACTAAAAGTCCACGGATATGAAGCTACAGTTGTCAAATAATCAGTGTGAAAGCAGAAAGCCAGAGTCAAATTTAGGCATGATTGGGAACAGAAGCCATATATTTCACAGATAACCAAACTAAAAATTTAAGAAGTCAAGATGAAAGGAAAATATTTTTTTGAGTTGAGGCTCTACTGAAAGTGACAACTCAGAGTGAAACTAATGAGCTAATTCTATACTGAGAGATCAGAGTTTAGATTTTGTTTCCTAGGTCTTGCTTAATGGAAGTGACCTTCCAGGTTACTTTCCCAACATGCCTTTCATTTAGGCATTCTTTTTTTTTTTCAAAATGAATATAAATTAAGGATCTCTCTAATGAAAGTGCAACTGTTCAAATATTGAACACCATTTGGATACAGAAATCTAGGGAAATTTAAGCTAAATGGGCTGGGAAGGGAAGAAGTGGCAGAAAAACAAAGGGAGAAACCAAGAAGTGAGATTGGAGCAGAAGCTCATAAAAAGAACTTGTCAGGAGTTGAAACAGTTCCCCCTGCCATGAGGGGGAAAGGGGGAACATCACACTGGGGCGGGGGGTGGTGCAAAATTACAGAACATTGGAGCTCCTGTGACAGCCGACCGCGGGGTTGTGGCGTTCACCCTGTTACTGTAGAATTGTTCTTGGCAATAAATATCCCAATTCCCTTTTCCAGATTAATTTCTTAATAACTTGAGAACAATTAAAAATAGCATGGGTCATATGAAATAACTAGAATAAGCAAACTCCTAGAGACAGAAGGTAGATTACAGGCTACCAGGTGCTGGCATGGAGTGGAGGAGGTGGGGAAGGGGGAGCTTTTGCTTAATGAGTTCAGAGTTCGTTTTTGGGGTGATGGGAGAGTTTGGGTGAGGGGTGCTGGTGATGGTGGCACAATATTGCGAATGTAATGAATACCGCAGAAATGTACACTTAAAAATGGTTAACGTGGGAAATGTTACTTGTGTATATGTTACCACAATGATTTTTTTTTTTTTTTAATAATGGTGTAAGCTCATGTAGGATCTGAAGCCCAGTTCCTTTTTTTCAGTGGGTCATAAGAAAATGTCAAAAAACAAGAGAGATTTTGAAATTAATCATTAAAGACCTGGGCACAATTCTCTGAGAAGGAGGCACCGTGTTACCATGTCTTCCGTCTTCAATCTCTCCTCCCCATCTGGGCTGTATTTTCTCAGTTAACTAATAGCCAGTGCTCAGAAAATGGATGATAGTGTGACATTTTGAGTGTAATTAACGTCACTGAATTGGCATACTTGAAAGTGGTTAAAATGGGAAATGTTATGTTGTATATTTATTAATGCAATAAAAAAGAAAAGAAAAAGCGTGGCCCAGGAGATATAGAGCCTTTCAGAGTCAAAGGACCAAATCTCTTTAGGTGGAATGTCAAGAACCAGAAGTGTTCATTCATTCATTCCCTAAATATTTATTGAATTCCAGGCACAGTGCTAGGCACTGAGATTATAATGGTAAGTAAGTTCAGACACAGCCCCTGCTTTCCTAGAGCGTATAATTTAGAGGAGACCAATGTAAATCAAATAATTATAAAAAACCAATGCGTAGGTAGACACAGTAATAAGTGCCTCAAAATCGAATTATTCTAACCTGAGCTAAGGGGCAGCAAGGAATGTTCAGGGATGGCTGGGGGAATGACATTTAAGAGCTGAAGGAGGTTAACTAGGCCAAGACTGAATCCCAGGCAGGGCAACTTCAGGATTTCTATAGAGGAGGGGTGGATGGGTGTGGGGAGGTGGCTATGGGGAGGGAGTCGGGGCCACTTGTCCAAATGCAGGGTGAGATTTTGAGGCAGTCTTCTCTTGCTGGTGGTTCCCCCAACTCTTTTCACCAAACAAACCCACTCTTGGTGGTGCTGATGAGATGACTTAGAGGCCACAAAGGGGGGGGGGTGCTTATCCCCAAACTACTTTTGTGAAGTCAGCATGGTTGAAATTTCTTTACATTTTCATTCTTTTTTTACATTTTTTTTCTTTTTTGCAGTTTTATTGAGGTATATTCAACCATGCAACCATCTGAAGTATACATTCACCGGCTCACGGTATCATCACATAGTTGTGTGTGCAACCTCAAGATCCGTTCTAGAACATTTTGGTTACTCCAGAAAAGAAATTAAAAAAAAAAGAAAGAAAACTCCAAATCCTCCCGAGATACCCTTATCTCCCCCTATTTTTTATTTTAATTTTTTAGAGCCGCTGTAGGCTTTCAGAATAATCATGTAGAAAGTATAGAGTTCCCAGGTGACCCACCTCCCAGAGCCCCCTCCCTACTCCTTCCTCAGCAAGGTTTTAACTGAGAGTCTGTGCTTCCTCAGAGGGGCTGGAGGAGACCAAATCCCCCTCCTGCCACCCTTAGCCTTCCCCATTCAACCCCCGGGTCCACCAGCCGACCTGTAAGGCACAGCACCCGGGGCTCATGCAGGTCACCCACGTAAATGCATCACTTCTTTTAAAATTGGTAGAAAAAAAGTGACTGTAATAATAACGAAAATAGAAAATATAAACAAATAAAAATAAAGTATAATAATAAACCCATCCTGGCTTAATTTTGATGCAAAATACAACTTCAATTTTTATGGAGGCCCTGCAATGGCGCTGCAAGAGGCCTGGGTGGAGGAGTCCCAAGGGGCCCGTGGGCAGGACGTGAGTCCGTGGGCAGGTGAGCCTGCAGGCAGAGCTTAGGGTTTGGGTCTTTATGACCTAAGAGCAAAGGGAATCTACTGAACATCGTTAGCTGGGGAGTGGCAGGATGGCAGAAGACCCACTCTGGCTGCTGTGTGTGGGGGGGGTGCTGGGGCAGGGGGTCCCAGCAGGAGCGGCTGGAGGTGAGGGACATCCAGCTTGGTCAGAGCAGGGCCAGCAAACAGTGGCTCCCAGGCCAAATGGGACCCACTGTTTCCTTTTAGGCCTGTCCCTGAGTTGTGTGGGATATTTACATATTAAATGACTGAGAAGAAAATTGAAAGGAGAGTCATACTTTGTGACTCATGACAATTTAAACGGATCACAGTGTCGGTGAATAAAGTTTTATTAGGATGCAGCCACGGCCATTTGTTTAGGTATTGGCTGTGGCTACTTTCTGGCTACCATAGAGTTGAGTAGTTGCAACACAGACTCTAAGGGCTGCCAAGCCAAAAGTATTTGCTCTCTGGCCTTTTACAGGAAAAGTTTGCAGCCCGTGGTTGGGCGCCATGGCAGTAGGCACAGAAAACTGGATGGATAGAACAGAGCCATGTAGGAGACGAGATCAAAGCAACTGGGCTTTAGGTTAGAATGGATGGCAAAGAAGGGGTCTGTCCCCCCAGGTATTACCATCAAGCCCGGGGTATGCAAATGCCTAAAAGATCAAACCAGGCAAGTAGCATGAACCTGAATTTAGACCCAGGTGAGGCAGTAAAGAGTACTGGGGCCTGAGCATGACCCACATGCCTTGCCTAAAGTTTACAAATGTCTTTATAAACATTATCCTGCGGAAGCAATCCAAGTGCTCACGAGCAGATGAATGCATAAACAGAAAGTGTAGCTATGTGATGGAATAGTATTCAGCCGTAAAAAGGGATGAAGTTTGACACATGCTACAACATGGAGAACTTTGAAGACATTATGTTGAGTGAGATAAGCCAGAAACAAAAGGACAAATATCATATATTTCCAGTTATCCAGAATAAGTAAGATCACACTGACAGAACATAGATCAGAGGTTACCAGAGGCCAGGGGGGTGGGAGGCAAAGGGGGGATGAGGAGTTATTACTTAATTGGTACAGAGTTTCTGTTTTGGGCAATGGAAAAATTTGGGTAATGGATGCTGGTGAAGACTGTGAATGTAATTAACATCATTGAATTGTATACTCAGAATAGCTAAATGTACATTTAATATGTGTTACCACAATAAAATTGTTTTTAAATACATGAAAACAAAACAAAACACAATATTAGTGAAACAAGACACTTCTGAAGACCAAATTCAGGTTCCTGACTATTTACAACCCCTGCACATGACCTACACAGATGGTAGGAAGAAGCCAATCAAATTTAGAGCATGAAAGAAACCAGGCTTGTCTCAGGGTCTTGCCTGGTGGACGGCTTTCCTGAGGTTCCTGAAAAAGGGAAGTATGAATGGATTATTCAGTGAAGATGGGATGGGAGGAGAGGTCTGACTCTATTAATGCAAATCATTCCAGGGCAAGGGTCATTTTAGTCATTGTTCCATCCTCAGCACCTAGAACAGGAACATTGTAGGTGCTTAGTAAATGCAAACATAACAATTGACACTAACTTTCTAATGGTATGATTTTAGGTGTCAATGAACACTATGTACAGGTTGTGATTCTATTTCTTTTCCGTATACATACATTCTTCAGCCAAACATCTTTGTGCAGAGCACAACCTGCCCAACCATACTTGGACCTTCAATGAATGAAGGAATCCACATCCCCGTATTTATGTTCCACTCTCTGAGAGGCTGTATCTGTGTGCTTGTCAACTCACATTTCTCTGTGTGGGGTAAAGACATTCATGTTCTATGGAAAGTCTGAATTCAAAGCTCTGCCCCACGGCTTGGGCACAAAGGGACTCAGACAAAAGATTGGACGAACGTCTTGGAACCATCATGTCCTCATCTGAAATGTGTGTGTGTGTGTGTGTTGAAAGTGAGAGACAGGGAGTAAGAGAGAGAGAAACAGAGAGAGGGAGACTGACCTCTCACACTTTGTTCAACATTCATCCATGCCATAAATATTTATTGAGCACCTACTATGTGCCAGACATTGCTGCAGGGTGCTGTGCATTTCCATACGGTTTTTATCCTTAGTATTTTTCACATGCTTGTCCCTTCCCTTCCCTGAAGGAGCCCATTACTCTGATCTTAAAACGCCTTCCTCTGTCCTCATTTCCACCTGTCCAAATCTTTCCTGTTTCTGCACTTTGTCCAGGGAACCCTTCCTGCAGGTGAGGCAGCCCAGTGTCTGGGAAAACCCCGAGCTTTGGAGCCAACATATCTGGCTAATTGTGCTGTCCTGCACACGTTTCTTAAAACTTTTCAGAGCCTTGGTTTTCTCATTTGTAAAGCAGGGAATTCATATCTACTTCATAGTGTTGTGAGAATCAACTGAGGCAATGGATGCCAAGTCTCTGGTACTGTGGTAGCTGTTTGGTGAATACCTAAATATTTTATAAAAGGAAAAAATTGGAAAAGCCAGAGCTTACCAAATATCAACAGAGTGAAAAGAACATCCTAGAAGGGATGATAAGGCCAATAAATCTTTCCCTGAGTCTCCAGGCTTACGAATCAAACTATCAACATCAAGTTTGGGGAGGGAAATGCATTTCTACAGGAGGTAATAGCACCATATGCTGCCAATCACAGCCCATAACTCTACCTTCTTTGGAATTGTGAACTCAAAATCTGAAAAAGTTAGGCACGGTGGCGACCAACATCTTGTAGATATCAAATTGCTTTTTATAAAACTATTTCGTGATATGAAACTTTACATGCTTTGCATGCTGAAAAAAAAAATGAAAAGAATTTGGGAACTTTGAATGGAATTTCCCTAACTTTAGGAAGGAACACCACAAGTTGCACATCCCAACTGCCAGCTGTGAAATTAATTCTAAGCCATTTTAAGGCCTGACAAGTATTTTGTTTGGCAAGAGTAGAGCAATGTGCTAAGAAGGATCTCTGAAATATGGGGTCCTGGTTCAGGGATAATCTGAGTTTTTCTTGCACACTATTAGGCACAAAGGAGAAATGTAGGATTTTCAAGTTAGACTGGCCCTCAGAAGATGACTTTGAGCTTCTTGGCATCATCTGGTATTATGTAACCACTTCATCATCTTTTGTGGGTTTTTAAAAATATTATATAAATAATACAAAACAAATTTGCCATTTTAACCATTTTTGAGTGTACGATTCACTGGTATTAATTACATCCATAATATTGTGCCACCTTTTCCACTATCCATTACTAAAATTTTTCATTGCCCCAAACAGAAATTCTGAATCCTTTAAACAATAACTCCCCATGCCCCACCCCTGGCCCCTGGTAACCTCTAATCTACTTTCTGTAGCTATGAATTTGCTTATTCTAGATATTTCACATAAGTGGAATCATACAATATCTGTCTTTTTGTGCCTCGCTTATTTCTCCCAGCATAACATTTTCAAAGTTCGTCCCTGTTGTAGCATGCACTAAAACTTCATTCCTTTTTACAGCTGACTAATGTCTCATTGTACATACACGCTTTCATAGGTTTGTTTTTTATATTAATCACATAAGTAGCTATTCTAGTTTGTAGGCTGCCGGCATGCGATATACCAGAAACAGAATGGCTTTTAAAAGGGAGAATTTATTAAGTTGCAAGTTTACAGTTCTAAGGCCATGAAAATGTCCAGATTAAAGCAAAGCAATAGAAATGTCTAATCTAAGGCATTCACGGAAAAATACCTTGGTTCAAGAAGGCTGATGACGTTCAGGGTTTCTCTCTCAACTGAAAAGGCACATGGTGAACCTGGCAATGTCTACTAGTTCTCTCCAGTCTTCTCGTTTCATGAAACTTTCCCAGGGCGTTTTCCTTCTTCATCTCCAAAGGTCTCTGGCTGCGTGGGCTCTTGTGGCTCTGAAACTTTTTCCAAAATGGTTCCCTCTTAAAAAACTCTAGTAAGCAGCCCCACCTTGAATGGGTGGAGACACATTTCCATGGAAACCATCTAATGAAAAATTACCACCTACAATTGGGTGGGTCACATCTCCATGGATAATCAAAAAGCTCCCACCCAGAAATGTTGAATGAAGATTAAAGGACATGGCTTTTCTGGTATACTCAAAGGTTTCAAACAGGCACACTAGCCGAATTGATGAAAGTCAGGCCTTACCATTTGTCAAGATGCGCGCGCACGCGCACGCACGCGTCCCCAACACCGTTGTTCTCAGCTGGAAATGACAAGTGGGCACCCCGCAGGCACGCGGGCTCTCAGCCGTGTTTCCTGGGAGGGGAGGGGAGTGGCAACACCTTGTTTAGTCAGTTCACACGCCCCATGAAATGTGTCGCTAAAAACCTCTCAGAACCTCAGGGAACTGAGACTATGGGTGAAGAGAGATGGCCAAACAATTTCAATTCCTTCCTTGAGAGAAGCAATTCCTCACACCATGAGGAATGCTCCAAGGAATTTGCTCTTTCACTTCCAGGAAACAGTTCTCCCATCTAACAGGCATTATCGCAAATGCCAAATGGGCTGACCAAGGACAAACACCAGCACAAGGGGCTCAGCCCTGAAAATTCCCTGGCAGTGCTGGACGTTAATTTGCAGTGAAATCATGACATGTGAGTTATACAGAAAAGCTCAACTGAGAAAACACTGACGTATGAGCTTTCGTTTGTGTGAAAAACGGCACTTGTCTGCTCTGCTGAAAACAAATTTCATATTTGAGGTTGAGTTCATAGCTCCCTTCTCAAACACTAAGCGATGTGTGGGTAATAATTCAGCCTCCTGTCTGCAGGGTCTTCATAGATGCTGCAGCACACAGTTGCTTTAATTTTTTTAAATATTCAGAATGCCATTAACAGTCTAATACTTGGTTTCTCTAAGTGTAATATTTAATAAGATTAGGTAGGACTGAATGTCAGCCAAGAATATATATAGTGCGCTTTTGTGCCAAGGACTGTGAAGAGAATGAGCAGAACAGACGTGGCCTCTGCTTCCTAAGAAGCATCTGAAGGGACATAATGACAGGAGGCTTTTATGAAGCAACATAACAACAAGAAGCTAAAAATAATGTACTAACATACTGAGGGCTTAAATGCTCAGAGGGCATCAAACAGAAATGCAGGGGCTCAGTTTGAATCTGCAGTCCAAATGGGGGAGCTGCAGATTCAAGAGAAAGTATAAACAAGGTACAAACTTAACTGTCAGGGGGTAGCTCCTGGAGGCAGCGTGAGTGGGTTTAAACAGGGCAATGGGCTCTGAAGCAGGTTGTTTAAAAATAGCAACCAAAAATTAGGCTTGAAGAGCTATAATTTTACTTCCAAAATCTAGAGGGCAGAACTAAATATTTTTTCTTATTGTATTAAAAAAAAAAAATCTATCTGCTTCCATTGAACCACTAAGTTATTCTCAGGTAAAAAGCAAAAATTGCTTTCCATGACTCTGCACAGTTAAGATTTAGTTTGAAGACAATTTATTCTTTTTTTTTTTAATTTTTTTTATTGTATAATATAACATATATACAAAGCAAAGAAAGATAAAAGCAATAGTTTTCAAAGCACTCTTCAACTAGTTACAGGACAGATCTCAGAGTTTGTCATGGGCTACCATACGATCCTCTAAGATTTAAACAGTTTATTCTTAAATTGGTGGTATTTGATAGTATAAGATGAAAGGCAGAAACAAATGGAATAATCATTTTTACAAACATGGATTCAACCAGTTGAGCTTGGTTTCACATTATTTTAGGAAATGTAACCTCCCCAAGCAACCAAACTATAAAATAGTATATGGTAGCACTGTGCTGAATCACAGGTGTTGGTGAAGGTAAAGGGCTATCCTTCATTACAGCATCTCTAACAGAAGGCCTGGGTTTGGCCAAGGGTGGTAAGAACCTGAAGTAGACTCCAGGCTGGGGTGAGAAAAGGTCTGTTCATTCATAATCTACAGACCCGGATAGAAATCCTCAAATGATATTATTTGAGGGATAGTCTGGGGAGTTTGTTTAAAAAGTAGATCCTTCAATTTTTTGTCTCAGAGATTCTGAATGCCTGTGATGGTTCCAGGCATGTTCATTTAAAAAAAAAATTTATTGATTGATTTTAAATTAAAAAAAATGACAAAAAGAAACACAAACATTCTTAATATATAATCATTCCATTCTACATATATAATCAGTAATTCACAATATCATCACATAGTTGCATATTCATCATCATGATAATTTCTTAGAACATTTGCATCAATTCAGAAAAAGAAATAAAAGATAACATAAAAAGGAATAAAATGAAAACAGAAAAAAAATTATACATGCCATACCCCTTACCCCTCTCATTTTTATTTTTATTGTGGAAAATTTAAAACATCACAAAGTTAAAAGGTTAGTTTAATGACAACCACCCCCCTACTTATCACCCAGCTTCAACAATTAACAACTCATAACTTATCTTGTTTCATCTACACTCCCTGTCCCTTGCACACATTATTCAGAAGCAAATCCCAGGCATCTTGTCTTTTTTGTTTCCTGTAACTATTTCAGTATTTATCTCTAAAAGATAAGGACACTTCAAAAAACACAAACATACAACCCGCCCAGATTAGAAAGGAAGAAGTAAAATTTCCTCTTTTTGTAGAAGACATGATTTTATGTATGGAAAATCCTAAAGAATCCACACAAAAGTTCTATGACAGCTGATAATTGAGTTCAACAGGGTAACAGGATATATTATCAATATAGAAAAATCGATTATGTTTCTATACGCTGGTATTGAACAATCTGAAAATGAAATTAAGAAAACAATTCCATTTGTGATAGCATCAATCCATTTGTAATAGCCCCAAAAGGATGCTTAGGACTAAATTTAACCAAGAACTGCAAAACGTACATTGAAAATACAAAATATTGTTGAAAGAAATTAAAGAAGAACTCAATAAGTGGAATGACAGCCCATGATCATGCACTGGAAGACTGATTATTAAGATGACAATCCCCCACCCCACACACCCCAATTGATTTACAGATTCACTACAATCCCTCTCAAAATTCTAACAGATTCTTTTAAAAGAGATGGAAATGCTGATCCTCAAATTCATATGAAATTGTTAGGGGCCCTGAATAGCCAAAACAATCTTGAAAAAAGAAAACAAAGTTGGCAAGCTTACACTTCCAAATATCAAAACCTACTTCAAAGCTACAGTAATCAAAGCAGTTGAGGCTGGCATACTTATAGACATGTAGTGCAATAGAATTGAACTGAGAATCCATCCATATGGCTAATTGATTTTTTAAAAAACTTTTTATTATAGTAGTCTATGTGCAACTTAACATTTCCCATTTTCTTAATTTTCAAGTGTACAATTCTGTGGGATCAATTATATTCACAATGTTGGTTTACCATCACCAATATCCACTACCAAAATGATGTTGCACATCTTTTCAGATGCTTATTGGCCATTTGTATATTGTTTTTTTAAGAAATTTCTATTCGCGTTCTTTGCCCATTTTTAAAAATTGGGTTATTTTTCTTTTTCTTGCAAAGTGATTTTGACAAGGGTGCTGAGACAATTGAATGGAGAAAGAATAGTCTTTCCAACAAATGGTTTGGGACAACTGAATATCTACATTCAAAAGTATGAACTTTGACCACACACCATATGCAAATCTCGACACAAAATGGATCAAAGATCTCCTGGGTGGATATAAAAGCTAGAACTATCAAACTGTTAGAAGAAAACACAGGTGTAAATCTTCATGACCTTGGATCAGGCAACCATTTCTTTGATATTACACCAAAAGCACAAGCAATAAAGTAATAAAAAAATTGGACTTCATCAAAATTGAAAACTTGCACACCAAAAGACAATGTGAAAAAAAAAAAAAGACAATGTGAGGAAAGTGAAAAGACAACCCTTAAAATGGAGAAAATATTTGTAAACCATATCTCCAATAAGAACCTTGTACCCAGAATATTTAAGGAAACCTTACAACATAACAATAAAAAGGCAAATAACCCAATTAAAAATGGGTAAAGGACTTGAACAGCTACTGTGGTAAATAATTTGGAAGTTCTTCAATAAGTTAAAGATAGAATTACCAAATGACCCAGCAATTACACTCTTGGGTATATATCCAAAATAATCAAAAACATATATACATACAAAAAGCTGTACACAATTTTTCATAGCAGCATTATTCATAATAGCAAAAAAAATGGAAACAACCCAAATGTCCATCAACAGATGAATGGATAAAGAAATGTAATATAGCCATTCAATGGAATATTATTCTGCCATAAAAAGGAATGAAGATTTTTTGGCTTGTTTTTTCTTTGTTAGAGAGAGTGTGGGCTTACAAAACAATCATGCACAAAATACAGAATTCTCATATACCACCCTATCATTAGCACCTTGCATTATTGTTGAACATCTGTTACAATTGATGACAGCTATTTTTCTAATTGCACCATTAACTATAGTCCATGATTTTAACTTAAGGTTCATTGTTTGTGTAGTGTACTTCCATGGATTTGGAATGAAGTTTTTGATACGTGCTGTAATATGGATGAATATCAAAAAGATTATACTAAGTGAAAGAAGTCAGGTACAAAGACTACAGATTGCATGATTCTGTTTACAGGAAATGTCCAGAATAGGCAAATTTATAGAGACAGAAAGTAGATTAGTGATTGCCAGAATATAGGAAATGGGGGAAGGGAATGGGAAGTCACAGCTAATGGGGATAGGTTTTCTTTTTGGGGTCATAAAAACCCTCTGGAGTTTGAGAGTGGTGATGGTTTCACAGCTTGGTGAAAATACTAAAAAAACTCACTCAATTATACACTTTAAAATTGTGAATTTTATATATAATATAATATCTCAATTTTAAAAAAAGTACAATTATCACACCTAAAGAAGCTAACAATAATCCCTTATCAATATCATCAGTGTTCACATTTCTAAATGTCTCTTAAAAAATATTTCTTGCTGTCTGTTTGAAACAGGATCATAACAAAGGCCATCATTTCATTTGGCCAATATGCCTTTAGTTTCTTACTTTTAAGGAACTCATTCCTTTTAAGCTATAGTTTTACCCATCATTTCAATGAAATTTTCATTGGAACCAGACTGCTTGTCCTGTTGAGCCTCCAAAAGTCTAGAGTTTGCAGATTGCATCCCTGAGGTGTTGTTTAACATGTTCCTCTATCTCCTTTATTTCTTGTCAGTTGGTGGGTGGCTCTAGCTGCCTAATCAGATTGAAGTTTGATTTTTGCCTGGATGGCAGTGGTGTATCTCCATGAGGAGGCACTTTCTGGCTCATTGTTTCTTCTTGTGTTGTGTCAGAAAATATTGGCACTAATTAATTCATTATGGGTGTGTGCTGATTTGAAAGAATGTATGTACCCTAGAAAAGCCGTGTTTTAATCCTAATCCCATTTTCATTTCTTCTAATCCTTATTCAGTACTGTATGTTTGAAACTTTAATTAGATTATCTCTCTGGAGTTGTGATTTGATGAAGAGTGGTTCTTAAACTGGATTAGGTGGAGACGTGTCTCCACCCATTCTAGGTGGGTCTTGATTGGTTTTACTGGAATCCTTTAAAAGAAGAAGCTCTTTGGAAGAAGCTAGAGAACAAGAGAGAAAGTAATGAGATTCAGAGAGAGCAGAGAATACTGCAGCAGCACGAAGCAGAGAGTCCACCACCCAGCGACTTTTGGAGATGAAGAAGGAAAACGCCTCCTGGGGAGCTTCATGAAACAGGAAACCAGAAGAGAAAGGTATCAGATGATGCTGTGTTTGCCAAGTGCCCTTCGAGCTGAGCAAGAAGCCCTGACTGTGTTTGCCATGTGCCTTCTCATTTGAGAGAGAAACCCTGAACTTTTTGACCTTCTTGAACCAAGGTATCTTTACCTGGATGCCTTAGATTGGACATTTCTATAGACTTGTTTTAATTGGGACATTTTCTTGGCCTTAAAACTGTAAACTAACAACTTATTAAATTTCACTTTTTAAAAGCCATTTGTTTCTGATATATTGCATTCTGGCAGCTAGCAAACTAGAACAGGGTGGCATGGGGTGCTATGCCATCATTTAACCTTCAGTGTTAGTAAGAATTCTTCTATAAAGAGCAAATTCCTTGATTCCACTAGTTGGTTATGCTAAGGATCCATTCAAATAGGAGAGAAAGAATAGATGCTTGACTCTTTCCCTTTATTTTATCAGTATTCAGAATAATAAGTTGTTTCCCTAGTGTGCTGGTCTGAAAGGAAGTATGCCCCCTAGAAAATCCATGTTTTAACCAAAATCCCATTTCATAAAGGTAGAATAATCCCTGTTCAATACTGTATGTTTGAAACTGTGATTGGATCATCTCCCTGGATGATGTGATTTAGTCAAGAGTGGTTGTTAAATTGGATTAGGTGACGACATGTCTCCACCCGTTTGGGTGGGTCTTGATTGGTTTACTGGAGTCCTATAAAAGAGGAAACATTTTGGAGAAAGAGATTCAGAGAGAGCAGAGCAGAATGAGAAGCCACAAGAAGCAGAGAGTCCACCAGCCAGCGACCTTTGGGGACGAAGAAGGAAAACATCTACCAGGGAGCTTCATGAAACAAGAAGCCAGGAGAAGAAGCTAGCGATGATGCCTTGCTCGCTGTGTGCCCTTCAAGCCAAGAGAGAAACCATGACTGTGTTCACCATCTGCCTTCTCGGATGAGAGAGAGACCCTGAACTTCATCGGCCTTCTTGAACCAAGGTATCTTTCCCTGGATGCCTTTGATTGGACATTTCTATAGACTTGTTTTAATTAGGACATTTTCTCGGCCTTAGAACTATAAACTAGCAACTCATTAAATTCCCCTTTTTAATAGCCATTCCATTTCTGGTATATTGCATTCTGGCAGCAAGCAAACTAGAACACCTAGCATCCTGTGAAAAGTGATCCTTAGGTTTTTGCTTCTTTGTTTTTGTTATCATATGAATGCATGGATTTAAACATATGTGCTTCAGTCCATTGACATCTTTATTGGTCAGGGTTCTCTAGGGAAACAGAACCAACAGGAGATATCTGTAAATATTATGAGATTTTATAAAATTGTCTTATGCCAATGGTGGAGATGCACAAGCCTATGTTCCATAGGGCAGGCTGCAAGCTGAGAACCCCAATGAAGGTTTTTGATTAATTCTCCAGGAGAAGCTAGCTGGCTGAAGTAGAGATGAAAATTTTCTCTTCTGACTGCTGAAGTCTTCACTTCTCCTTTTAAAGTCTTTAACTGATGGAATGAAACATCTCTCATTGCTGAAGACAATCTCTTCAATTGGTTGTAGATGTAATCAGCCACAGATACAATCAATTTACAGATGATTTAAGTCCATAAATGTCCTCACAGTAACAATCAGGCCAGTGCTTGCTTGAACAGCAACTGGGCACCATTACCTGGCCAAGTTAACACATGAATCTAGCCATCACAACATCTTTATTCTCCTATTTCCCCTCTTTGACTAGTGCAGGCTTCTTCATATTGGCTCCTGAGTTCTTTTTTTCTTTTTTTGCATGGGCAGGCACTCCTGAGTTCTTTTGAATAGTTTCTTTCCAGTATGATGATGTTCCAAGATCATCTTGCACATTCAGGAAAATTCATTTTAAACAATTTTCCTTGGTGATTCTTTTAAGGGAGGTCTAAGGACTACAGTTTAAAATACACCGGCCTACCTAACTAGTTTGTCTGTTTCAAGCCCATGTTGCTTGTTCTTAACCAGATTATTTGAATTTTATCTAACAACATTCTTGTCCAATTAATGAAAAAGAATTCTACTTAATGGTGTCAGAAAATACCAAGAATTTTAGAAAGGAAAGTTCTCACACTTATCTCTCTTTTTCTGGGGAGAAATCCATGTTAAAAAGAAAACAAAACTACCACACCTATGCTAAAGGTGGAATGGCATAGATGATGATGATGATGATAACGATGATGATAATGACAAATATGATGATGACGACGACGATGATGATAATGATGATGATGATGATGACGATGATGACGACGATGATAATGATGATGATGATAATGAGGACAGTAATAAATTATCACTTAAGGCCATCACCATTGCTGAAGGCTTTGCAAACATTATTTCCCTTTAATCATTTTTTTAACAAATATTTTTATTGACAAATCTTCACACACATACATTCCATATATGGTGTATTATATATTCATCATCATGATCCTTTTTTAGAACATTTGTATCACTCCAATAAAAGAAATAAAAAGAAAAAATTGATCCATATCATAGCCATTACCCCTTCCTCTCATTGACCACTAGTATATCCATTTATCCACTTTATTTTACCCCTTATCCCTCCTATTATCTATTTATTTTTTATCTTTATTTTTTTTAGTCATCTGTCCATACCCTGGATAAAAGAAGCATCAGGCACAAGGTTTTCACAATCACACACTCAAATTGTAAAAGTTTTATCTTTAAACAATCATCTTCAACAATCAAGGCTACTGGGATACATTTCAACGGTTTCAGGTACTTCCCTCCAGCCACTCCAATGCACCATAAACTAAAAAGGGATATCTATATAATGCATAAGAATAACCTTCAGGATAAACTCTCGACTCTCTATGAAATCTCACAGCCACTGAAACTTAATTTTGTCTCATTTCTCCCTCCCCCCTTTTGGTCAGGAAGGCTTTCTCAATCCTCTTATCTTTAAATCAGCCCTCTCACAATTTCCCATTTTGCAGATAAGGAAACTGTGGCTGCTGATCTTTTCCGGCTTCTTCGTAGATAAATATCTCTTCAAGGTCCATTGAACAGGAGTTGGGGAGGCAGGGGGAAGCAGGGAAAGCAAAGGGCTTCATAAGCTGAGTTGTTCCACATGGTGCTCCCAGCACCCAAGGGAAATCATTCCTTTGACCATTCAAACTCCAATCTCCACAGTTTGATGGATCTCTGTCTCATATTAGAGAAGGCTGATATCAAAGGAATTTTTAATGAAATTATACTGTGATGTATTCACATACCATATAAACATCCAAAGTGTAAAATCAATGGCCCATAGCATCGTTATATAGTAGTGCATTCATCATCAAAATTGATTTTTGAACATTTTCATTACTCCATGAACAATAAAAATAGGAATGAAAATAAAAATAAAAGTAAAAAAAGAACACCCAAAATACCCTGTACTCCTATCTCCCACTATTATTATTTTTAAAATTTTTTTAATAAACTTTTTTATTAATTAAAAAACTTAACAAAAAAACATTAAGATATCATTCCATTCTACATTACAATTAGTAATTCTTAATATTATCACATAGTTGCATATTCATCATTTCTTAGAACATTTGCATCGATTTAGAAAAAGAAATAAAAAGACAACAGAAAAAAAAATAAA
>PVIY010013566.1:0-58815 GCA_004026745.1 Myrmecophaga tridactyla
CCTCTGGATGGTCATGGTAGAGGTTCGGGGGGCGGGTGGTCCCCTTCTCCTGAGTACCTCTCCTGCTTCTGTCTGCTTAACAAGCATTTAAGTGATGCTGGGTGCTGAGTGACGCGGAGATTCCCCACTCCTCTGAGTAGGAGGAGACGAGGGTCGTTTTCCCTATCTAAAGAGAGGGAAACTGAGGCTTGGAGCCTGGGAGGAGGGCAATGACTGGACCCAGGCCACCCAGTTAGGAACTGGTGCAGCAGGATGAGATGGGGTGCTGGGACCCCTTGTGTGCCGCCCTCAGCCAAGGCCTTGCTCCCCTGGGATTTGTAGGGGGGTGCGAGGTGGGGGTGGGTGTCATTCCCTGGGGAAGGAGTTGTAAGGCAGCTTGGAGGGAGGCTCGTGGTGGTGGGAATTTTCCTTGGAGGAGAAGGGTGCTTTATGCCAGGCCCGGTACCATACACACAGAAAACAAAAACCCCAATCCCTGCCCTCCCTGAGCTTACGTTCTGGAGTAGGAAGCTGGTAGGAAGCTCTTCAACAAGGATGGAGATTCTTCAATTAACGTGAAGGCAAAGAATCAGGCAGTGAGATAGAGTGACCAATGCTCGGCCCAGTGGTGGTAGGAAGGCGGCTCTAGGCAGTGGAAATGGGCGGCCAGTGCAGAGGCCCTGGGGCTGGATGGGAGCTGCTCAGGTGCAGCTGGAGCAGAGGGAGGGAAACGGGCAGAGTGGAGAGCTGGGAGGTGAGGGCAGAGGGGACAGGGCAGAGCACGTGCAGGGCCTTACCGGCCACAGTGATGATCTGGCTTTGGAAGCCATGGGCCGGTCCACCCCGTAAGTCCATTTCTCTCGTCACTCCCTCTGGTCTCAGGCCCCGTGGAGAACTAACTCCCCGAAGACCCGACCCCCCAGCGCCCTCAGAAGAGGCCACAGAAGAATCCTCTGTGGACGACGGAGCCACTGCCACCACCGCAGACGCCGCCTCCGGGGAGGCCCCTGAGGCTGGGCCTCCCCCCTCCCCCACCATGTGCCAAACGGGAGGCCCTGGCCCCCCGGCCCCCAGCCCCCCGGACGGCTCCCCTGATCCCCCCGACCCCCTCGGTGCCAAATGAGGCAGGAAGCCCCTCGCCCCTCCCTGGAGAGCCACCCTTGTTGAAACTGAACTGAACTCTTTCGGGCCTGGAGCCCCTCGGCACAGCGGAGGCCCCTCCTCACCCGCTCCTGGCCCCCGACGGGGGCCGTAGGCTTTGGGGACCTGGACCCCCAACTCGCGTCTCCCCTTCCCTTCCCTGGCCTGGCCCCTGGAGGGGCCTCTGGCTCAAACCTTCGCGTGGCATTTTCACATTATTTAAAAAAGACAAAAACAAACTTTTTGGAGGAAAGCTGGGCCCATGTCTGTTTCCAGTGGGAGGATGCAGGGAGCAGGGCGCGACCCAGGAAATTACTAACCCCCCACCCCCTGCAAGATATCCTCATTGGACGTGGCGCTTCAGGAGCCGGTGGGACACCTGGGCTTCTCTGCCCCCTTAGGCCCAGCTCTCTCTGCCGTTGGCATGGCCTGTCTCCATGCACTGGGGAGCCGTCCCAGGGCCCCCATTGGCGGGGAGGGGCGCTCAGAAGTGACCTACGGGCACCCAGGCTACACTGTAACCCCCACGCCACGCACCTGCCCAGGACGGCACTACCTGTTCCTGGGTGTCAGCTTCTGTCTCCACGTCCATGGTGACTCTGCCTCAGTTTACCCTGTTGACCACCAACCTCCCCAACCTTGTCTCTTGCCTTCACTCTAATCGTGTCTCTCCGTCCACAATTCTTTTTATCCACTCACTCTGGCCTGTTTTTGTCTTCAGTTTTTGTCTCCTCTGCCCTGTCCGTCCTTCTCACCCACCATCTGTCTGTGCTGACCCATCTCTGCATTCCTGTCTTTTTTCCCCACCCTCCTTCTCCTTGTCTAGTCCTGTTTTTTTGTCTGAGTTTTGACCCGTCTCCACGTGTTTTCTCCTCTGTGTATTCCTGGCACCTTCCTGCCTTTTTTGTTTTCCTTTATCTTTATTGAATTTTTTTTCTCGGTTTCTCCAGGGCTCTGATGGTTTCTACCTCCAGCTCTGTCTTTTTCCTGCTGGCTGCAGCTGTCTCTGCGTCTCTGACCTCTTGGCCTCGACCTGGGCACCTGGGTCACTTGCACAGCCGAGGGACGTAGTTTGGATGAGGGAAGAGGGAAAGCACAAAGCGTGGGTTCCCAGCTGGGATGCTGGAGACTCCTGTTTAAGGAATGAAGGTGAGGGCGGCATTAGTGGGCGCGGGGCAAGGGAGTGTAAGAGGACGGGGCTTGTGTTGGCAGAACGGGTTCTGTGGGGCTGTTGTTGGGCAAAGGCCTCCAACGAGGTGGGGGGGGGGGTTGTGCTGCAGGAAGTCAGGCCAGGGTGAGGTGAGGGCCCAAGGGAGGAAGGGGCTGGGAGCCGGAATCCTTAGGGAGATGAATAAGGGGCAAAACTGAAGGACGTTTTTAATGCCTGACATCTTCAGCTTATTTGGGCCTAAACAGGATTTCTGAAATTCCCTCCCCTCCGCCCCCTGATCCTCCCAAATTCCCTTTGACCATCTCCATTCGGCAGTTGCTCAAGTCAGAATTCTGAAGTGGCTTGTCCTTCACGGGTCCACTTCTCGCCGCCTCTCCGGCCACCCCACCTTGCGCCTCCATGACCGCAACCGCCTCGTAGCTCATCCCCTCCTTCCACTTCTCACCTCCGAATTTTTCTTACACAGCCAGAGGCACCTCCCTCGACCGCAGTCCAAACACACCCTGCCACAGCTTCCCGCCCTGGGCTGGCTTCCCTTGCCACCCTAATACAGCCGGAGTCCCCGCCATCTCCTCTCTTACTCGCCTGCCCGCACCACCCTCCGGCCATCCTTTACTCCCACACCTCAGCCTTGGCCTGCGGCAGGCCTCTGCACATGCTGTTCCCTCTGCCTGGAATGCTCGTCCCCACGTCTCCACAGAGCCAGCCGCCCTCCAGGCGTGGGTGCTCAATCCTCCGCGCGGCGGGAGGGTAGGGTGCCGAGGCCGCCCTTGATCACCCAGGGACCTAAGTCCTCAGGATCTTTTGGGGCCTGATGGCACTATTTCCCTGGGAACTTTGGGAGGAGCTGGGAATTCCGTTTCCCTACTTGGGAACTCCATTTCCCGTCAGCCGCTAGGGGTTGAAGCTCTCAGACCGCCTTTCCTAACCCTCAGAACGGTAGGGAGTCCAGGCCAAGGCAAACCGGAAGGGTAGTCGTGAGAAACCACAACTCCCAGGAGACCTCGGGACTGGCTCTCCCGCCAGTGGAGCGGCCCGTGCCGCAAAGGTTGCCGGGAGTTGTAGTCCGCGACGATCTCGCAGCGCAGCGTGGGGGCGGGGTGAGCCTTCCAGGATGACTACGTTGCTTTGGCTGTACACGGAGCTTCCCACCGGCGGTGCCTGCGGGCAAGATGCGAGTTTCGGGGCGCTCCCCACCCCACGCAGGATGAAGGAGAGCACTGCGCGACGGGAGGAACTACAGCTCCCGTGGGACCCCGGGCTGCAGGCTGCTTTTTCACCGGTCTTGGTCTCGGGGGCTGGCGGGAATTGGGAGTTTCTTCCACTAAAGTCAGGACAGCTCCTAAACTGGGAGACTCCCAGCGCACTCCTGAATTCCTTTTCCTTTGGAGACACCACGACTGCCTCAAACTGGAGGGTGAAGGCGGAAGCGGCCCAAACCGGAGCTCGGAGGGACCCCCCACCTCCCATCAAAGAAGGCAGTCCTGGCTCTTCTGAGGCTGTCAGATTTCTGGGAAAAGGGCGGGGCAAGATGTGAAAAATGCGGGTTCCCGACCATCTCCTTGGCGCAGTGTCCTCTGAGGGGAGAGAAACCGGTCCCAACACCCCCGGAGTCCCGCCCACCGCCCCTCCTAGGCAGACCCCCAGCCTGCCTCAGAAGGCAGTGCCAGGCCACGACCAGGGACGTGCAGTCAGCAGCGTCCGCCACTGAACCCAGGACCGCGCCTCTCCCTCCTTACTCATTCTTCAGACCCTGCCGGGAGGCCCGCTTCCTAAGCTCTTACAGCCCTGCAGTCAGCCGCGCTCACACGCCCAGCAGATACTGGGCCCCTCGAAGGCATAAACTCCCTAAGGAGCAGAAGTGGGGACAAGCGCCTGCCTGGCCTACGGCTGTCAGGTCAGCGCACATCTGTTGTAAAGGCTGGACAGGGCCCCTGGAACCTTCTGCACCCCATCCCTGAGCGGCCAACTCTAACTCAACACGAGTTCCATTCACATTAAACATCTCACTTTAGTCCCACAGTTGACCCCCGCAGCCCAGCAGCTTCCCGAGGGCCAAGGGGCAGCGATGGTGTCTGCAACGGGCCAGTGCTCCCACAACTCATCAAGGGTACTGCCGGCTGGCTGGCTCCACCAAGCACCTCGACTCTGCCAACCCTAAGAAATGAGGTGGTCCACAAGCCACAAGGGGTTAAATAATTAATAATATTACCAATAGCGCATTAATTACAAATAATGAGGAGCTACAGGTGGTGAATTTTCCAAACGGGGAACCAGGATCCATAGCCCCAGGGCCCAGGGGTCCGGCCACCCAGGCGGGGCAGCTCCGCAATAAATAATGGAGTAGAGAGCAGGGGGTCAGGGTTGCTCCTGCTTCTTCTTGACAGAAATCCTCTTCTTCCTTGCTGCCAGCATCTCATAGAAGGGGTCCACACTCACAGCTGCCCTGCAGAAGAGGGACCCCCGGGTGAGGGCTAAAGAGGCCGGGCCCCATCCCCGTCCTCCCTTGGACCCCAGCCGTCAGGCCCCAGCCCCTCCCCCAGGGCCCAGGCTCACTGGATGGACTTGATCCACTCGTCCTTCTCCTCCTGCGTGGGGGCCGAGATCCGGTACACCATGTGGTTGCCCTCGACCACCCGCCCATCGGCCTCCGTTTTGCAGGCTTTGATGAGCTGCCCCTTGTTGTTGGGGATGTAAAGCTCAAAGCAGTTCTGGGGAGATGGGAGAAGGGAGGGACCGCTGATAAGAGCTGGCCCTGGGGCCCAAGAGCACGTGGCAGGAAAGGATCAGGAGGTCCTTACTGGTTTCCGGGGGTCATCCACCTCCCGGATGCTCAGATTCTCCAGAGGGATGATTCCTCGGGGCTCCTTGTCCTGAAGGACAAGATGGACGGAACTTAGACCTTCAAGTCCCCATTCTTAGCCCCAGGAGCCCCAGTCCCCTTCCCCTCTTAGACCCGGGCATTCCAGCCCCCAGCCCCTCCTCTCCAGCACCCCAGCCCAGCCCAGCCCCACCTCACCGTAGTGTACTCAAAATAGTAGAGGCAGTTGTCCGTGAGGATGAACCAGCGCCTCTTCCATGTCTTCACCCGGCCCCCTGAAAGGGAAGGGGTGGGAGGGGGCCTGGGCTCAACAGGGGGGACAGGGCTTCTGGGAGGGCTGGGAGGGGAGTGCAAGGCAGAGCAGGAAAGGAAGGGCTCTCAAGGTCTAGGATGAAGCCAGTGCCTGGGGAGACAGGCAAGCAGGGACAGGGGAGCTTGGGCCCCAGGGATCAGTCAACCCCCGCCTGGATGCTTCACCTCCTGAGGCTGCCTGTCAACCCAGCCCCCACCCGCCTCCGGGGCCCAGGCCTGGGCAGCCCTCTCCCCTAGACTGGTGTCGGGGAGCAAGGCCCCGCTGGGTACCTACCTCCTGGGGCAGACAGCGAGAAAGCAGGCAGGACCGGGCGCAGGAGAAGGGAAGGCAGAAGAGTGGGGTACCCCAAAGAGGCACAGGGCCACAGAAAGAGGGTGAGCAGGGTGGAGTGTGCCAGGGTGGGGCAGGCAGAGATGGAAACAAAGTGGAGGGAATCACAGAGAGGGTGGGAGGGAGAGAGAAGGAAGAAAACCAGTTACACCCACATGGGGGGGAGTGTCCAGCCCCCCTTCCTCCCAGGGAAGCCAGGGAACTCAAGTCCCAGCGGCGGCCATGGCCGGGCCCCGTATCGATGCAGGGCTCCAGTTCACCTCCAGGACAGGTCCTGGGCCCGAAGGCGTTTCTACCCGAGAAGTCAGACCCACAAAGGGAGGAGGGAAACACCCCCAAACATGGGAGTGGGGGCTCATATGCCCCTAGCACAAACTGGCCATGTGACCCTGGAACAAACTCTTCCCTCTCTGCACTCCAACCTGGAAAGGGGGCGATTTGGAGACGTGTTAGGGCCCCCATCTCAGTGAGGTGAGCTGTGTCTGCGCTCCATGTGAATAATGGTGACTGTCACCACCTCCCCTCCCCGGCGCTGCATGTTCTAGGGAAGGGGGACCTTCCTTCTCACTAAGAGTGGCCTGGTCAGACTCAGGCCCGAGTCTACCTCTACCCGGCCAGTGGCTGTGGGTGCTGACTGATATTCTGCATTGAGCCTCAACTTCCTCCTTTGGAAAGTGGGGAGCACTCCTGCTGGGGGGACAGGTGTGAGGGGGGAGAGCCTGGTGCCTGTCTTTTCTACTCACTCCCTGCCAGTAGCGCCCTGTTTCCCCCAGGCTCCCTCTCTCATCCCTACAGACCCAGCCCCATCTGCCTCCCCAGATCTGATGCAGGGATCCGGGTCAGCACGAGGCTTAGGAAGCGGTCTGTAATTCTGCAGGAGGAGGCAGTGGCCTGGTTTAGGGGCTAGATTCCACATGGTGGCCTCCTGAGACCCATGGGGAAGTCAAAAGCCATTACTGTCCTGGCCTCCGAGAAAAGACCTTCCTCAGCCCCTACTGCCCCCATGCCACCTCCAGTGTGGCCTTGGATGGCGACTCCTCCTCTGCTGCCTGTCCCCTTATAGCCATAGCCAAGACTCAGGTGGCACCTAACTTCCCAGGACTGCTCCCAGCCAGTGGTTCTCAACCTTGGCTGCATATGGGAAACCTGGGGGCTTGCAAAACGACTGACAGCCCATCCTGCCCTTGAGATTCTGATTCAATTACTTGGGATTTCCAAAGCACACACACCCCTCCCCCGCCCTGTGATGCTCCTGCACAGCGAGCAGCAACACCAGGGGAATGCCTGCAGCAATCCTAGGACATGGATGTGGCCGGCAGGACCCCTGCTGGCTGACCCTGAAAGTGCTGGCAGCTCGTGTTTCAAGGTGGACCCCCACCACCACCACCACCACCTCACCTGGGACTCTCATTCACCTAAGTAGGCCAGATTCCTTCTTTCCATCCAAAAGCCAAGGGTTAAAAGCCCTTGGGATAAGTTTCCTAGCTGGGCGAGGCAGGCCTTTCTCTATCTATGAGTGGTGCTCTGAGGAAGATGTGACACTTGGAATAGTCACCATGCCAGCGGCTGGATGCTGAGACAACAGAGTACAAAGGGGAGCCGGCCCTCCCTGGATCCTGGACCGCTGGGAGCTCTTGCCAAGCAAGGTGGGGGTTCCTGGGGGCCCAGTCCCTGGGGGCTAGGCTTGGTTAGCTACATTCAGTGCAGCTGTACTAGCTTGGCTGACTATCCTTCTACTAGGTGGGGACCGTGCTACCTGGTGCTCACAGTGAGTCCTCAGCTCCTGGACAATGCCTGACTCAGAGATGGCTGCGAAACACTTGTTGGGCGCAGACAGGGGATAAGGGAACTTACTACATGTCAGGCCCTGTGCTTGGGCTCACCGCAGGCTTGCTCCTGATTTCAGCCTCATTTCTCAGAGAGAGAAACTGAAACTCAGAGAGGCCGAGCCACTCGCCTGAGGTCACACAGCATACGGGGGGAAGCCGAGCCGAGTCTAGGAGCGCCCGGCCGGCCCGCGGGGGCAGCAGCGGGGCTGCGGCACATACCCAGCTTGAGCAGCCAGCCCTCGCGGTCCGGGTTGAAGAAGGTGTGCGTCAGGTCGTTGCCGTCGTCCTCCGGGATCTTGAAGGGCTCGTTCCGGATGCTGTCGTAGAGGTTCTGCGGGCCGAGCGCCGGGTCAGCCACTCCAGGGCCTGGGACTCACGGGGCTGCTTGGGGGGGGAATGGGGGGGATGGGGGGGCTGGGGGTGAGGGGGACAGTCCCTGCAGGGAGAGAGAAAGGAGGCTGGGGAGGGTGGTGAGGGGAGGCAGGAAGGGTAGAGGGCTCCAGGAAGGAGAAAAAAGGAAGAAAGGAAAAATGAAGAGACGACACACAGGAGCAAGAGCCTGACACAGCCTTAGAGAAAGACACAGGCCTGAAAGATGCCAGAGAGTGACTGAGAAAAAAAAGAGACAGGCCAAGGAAAAGACAGAACTGAGAGCCAGACCCTCAGAGAGACAGAGATGCAAGGGAAGATGGAAAGAGGGATAAAGTGGTGTGACCAGGAGGTCTGTGGGCAGGGCAGGAGTCCTGGGGGTGCAGCCAGGAGAGGTGGGCCTGAGGAGACCCCAGGCGGGCTCCAGAGGGAAGGGGACCAGGGCTGAGGGGCTGTGTGGCGAGGAGAGGGGGCCTGACCCTGAGCAGCTCCTCCGGCAGGTCCCCGCCCTCGTTGATGCCCCGGTTCATGGCCACGAAGCGCTCCAGGCCTGGCTTGTCCCGGACGTTGGGGTTGTGCAGACTAGTGTTCAGCATAATGACCGCAAAGGACAGCACGTAGCAGGTGTCTGTACCGCGACAGGCCAGGTGAGGAAACCTGGATCTGTGAGCCCCCCCCCCTCCTCCCTGACCCGGGTGGGGGAGGAGCCAGGCCCCCAGCCCCTCCTCCCCGACCCGGGTGGGGGAGGAGCCAGGCCCCCAGCCCCCGCCTCCCTGACCCGGGTGGGGGAGGAGCCAGGCCCCCAGCCCCCGCCTCCCTGACCCGGGTGGGGGAGGAGCCAGGCCCCCAGCCCCTCCTCCCTCAGACCCCGGAGCCCAGGCTCCCACCTGTGGACTGGAAAACCCCAGGGTTGCACAGGCAGTATCTCTGGGCGAAGGCCTCCATCATCCGGTCGATTTTCTGGGCCTCTCCAGGGAGGCGGAAGCTCCACAGAAATTGCCTGTGAGAGGAAGGGCCGGGTACGGATGGCGAGCTGGCAGGACCCCCTCCCCCACAGTCAGTACCTGTGTTTGGAACTGGCCAATAAGAACTCCAAATCTCCTGGCCTCAACAGTTGTTTCAAGGATAGATATGTGATTATCTGACTAATGAGCACCGGCTCCGAGAATTTTGAGGGACTGATATAGCAACTGCTTCTATTTTTCTGCTGAGGTTGCTCTGTAGGTCTAATGGTTGCTAGAAACTTCTGTTTTCATGTGGGAGGAGGGTCTGCAGAGAGCAATGCCAACACAGTGGGAAGCACAACCAAGAGCTAAAGTTAACTTCCCGACCCTCTGAGCACCTCAAGTAGTCATTACATGAGTAATCAATTCTCTAGCTTTCTGGTTGTTTTTGCGTGCTTAAGCCAATGTGAGCAGAGTTTGGCATTTGCAACTCAGAAAGTCCCAACAGATGCACACCTGCCCTCCCAACCCCTCGCCCTCACCTAAGGGCTTGTACCAGATTGAGGTCGGTGAATTCATGTAGATCCACAAAGGCGTGGAGCACCGCCAGGTTCAGCTCTTCCCTAGGAGGACAGGGACAGATTTACAAACAGAAAGGAATCTGGGGAGGTTGGTGTGGGAGGAGACCTGAAGCAAAGCCCTGGGAGATAGTGGCTGCCTCCAAACAATGTGGGCAGTGTGTGCCTGGCCCCATCGCAGACCTGGCACCAGGGGGCTGGGGGTGGGGGCAGTGATTAGCACATGCTCATGGCAGGGTCATGGGCTGAGAACCCTGGTTTGACTGCATGAGGGCAGGAGCTGGGGGGACATGCGGGACAGGTAGGACCCAGCAGGTGCTCTCACCTCTCCCCCAGGTAGTCCCCAATGGCCGTCTTGTTCAGTCCCTCGCCTTTGTACAAGAAACGGGCGATCTCCTCGGGTGTATTCTGCAGAAGTTCATTCTCCACCAAGAACTGGATGCCCTGAAAGGTAGGAGCTGGGTCTCAGGGCTGGCGCCAGACCTGCCCATCGTTAACACCCCCAAGAACCCCTTCCCCCTCCCCCAAACAGGGCAGGGCCAGGTTTCCCCTTCAGGCTCCTCCCAGTCCTTCCATCACCTCCCTGCCCTCGTGGTCTTTGCATCTGCTATTCCCTCTGCCTTTGCTGGTTAATTCCAGCACTAAAACCAGGGCCAAGCAAAAAAACCAGATACCCAATACATGCTTCTTAAATGACTAGGACAAACTACAATTGTTTTCGGCAAGAATAAAAAAGGGAAAACTGTTAGCAGACAGTTAAGGGCCGTGAAGGCCAGGCCCCAGGCTGGGCTGGGGCTTCTCTGGCCCTTCCTGCACCGTGAGGATCTCCATTCTCGTGATCCACCGCTCTGGGTGTGGGTGCTGTGTCAAGAGCTTTCTGAGAGTCAGGCAGAGTCTAACAACTCGGGAGGTCTCTGATACCTCCTAGGGCAGAGACAGCCCATAGGAGGCCTTGAGATATGGGTGATGAATGAATGATGGACTGAAGCAACATCCTTCCTCCACCCCACGATCATTTAACCATCAGTCAAAACTGCCTGGAATGTCACCTCCTCAGGGAAGCCCTCCCTGACTCCACCAGACTCCCTTCTTGTGTCTGCAGCTCTGGTACTTCCCTCTGTCACAGTACTGATTAACCCTTTGTGCATGGTCCGGTCCATGTCCCCTACCAGACTCAAGCTCCTCTCAGGATCTAAGGTGATACCAAAAGCAGGTTCAGAAATATGAGTAGAAAGGAGAAAAGGCCCTCATAGGCAGGGATACAACCCAAGCAAAGGCAAGGAGGCTGGACCATTTAGTTACGGTTCAGAGAATAAACAAACAAATAAACAAATGAATATTTGAATCCAGGGATTAGGATCCAGTCTGTAACCACCCACAGTAAACCTGTCTGTAACCATCACACTTCCACAGGCTGGTGCCAGAACCCCCAAATGGATCCCAGCTCCCAAGGTCCCAAAGCACCTTCTTAGGGTCCATATTGAACTTCTTCCTGCCCATTGCCATCTTCCGGTTCCGCTGCAGGGTCTTACTGCAGGGGCAAATAGTAGGGGGTGGTGGGTCAGTGCCTGGGTAGTCCTAGCCCAGGCCCCCACAGACCCAGTCCCAGCCCTCACCTGCCCTCATTGGCTTCCAGACCCTCCACCTCGCTCATGGCTTCACTAAGCTCTTCCCGCAGGCGCTGGATCTCCACCAACAGCTCCTGCTTGCGCCGTCGGATGTTCTCCAGCTCCATTCGTTCCTCTGGAGTCAGGTCTGGGGGTTCTGCAGGCAGAAGTCAAGGGCAGAGGTCAGGTCTCGGGGCTCCAGGACCTGGATTCTTACAATCTGGGGGAAGGATGAAGCTCGAGGCAGGTAGGACTCCCTAGGTCCTGGGGGAGGATACGAATGAGGGTGCCTGTGTCTGAGGGAAGGAAGGCTGGGAGGCTGGGATGCCTGGTGTCTGAAGGAGGAAGGGGCTGGAGACTGAGTTATTCCATCTAGGGAAGGAAATGCTGGGGAAGGAGAGGACTCTGGGCTCCTGGGTCTGAGAGAGAGGGGGACCGGGAGCCCGAACTTCCAGGTCCATTACTTGGGAGGGGGCTGAGGCCTTGGTTTTCTGACTCCATTACTGGCGAAGTGGCGGGGACCCGGGCTCTCCGGTCCTGAGCGAACATGGGGTCGGGCAGCCGGACTCCCGAGCCCATGGGAATAGCTAAGGCGGGGCCAGCTGGTGACAGGCTGTAGGGGTTGGGACCGGGGGGCGGGGCATCGGGGGTCCCCGCCCCCGCCTCCGCGGGCCCTGCGAAGCCCCGAAGGTTCCTCCCCGCCCCGTTCCCGGCAGGCACCGGGCTCGCCCGGCCTCGCCTCCCCGCTCCATCCCGCCCCCTCCCGCCGCCACCGGAAGCAGGCTCAGCCCAAACAATGGCCTGGAAGGCTCCGCTCTCGGGCTCCGCCGGAAGCCCGTCCCGCACCCCACAAAAGCGGGGCGACGACGGGGCCGCGCAGTCGGGGCGGCGCACGCCGGGCGGGGGCTGAGGGGGACATTTGCTGCGGAACGCTCGGGACCAGACACCCCATCCGCTCCCGGCCGGCCCCGCCCCTCCCCGACCTACCATAGACACCGTCCTCCATGGCGGCTAGGAAGGCCCGCGGGGAGTCCGGGGCGGTGCCGCCGGTCGGACCGGGATCCTCGTTGGCCCGCGGGCTCGGGTGAGCCCGCTCAAACGCCCCGGGAGCCACCGCCGCCTCCTCAGCGCCAGTCCTCAGCGCTGAAAAGACTCTCCCTTCGCCTCCCAACCGCCCCGCCGGTAGGGACCGCCCCTCGTTTTGACACTGTCCAATCCACGGCGTGGCCTCTCGTTTTCTCCGCCCCCGACACCGAAGGACCGTCCTCCAGCACCAATGGGCGCAGGAGGAGTTGAGATAGGAATGTCGGGCTGGGGGTAGACGGTCGGTGGGGCCAATCGGAGCGTGGTCAGGGCGCCAGGCCCCGCCTCCGGAGCAAAATAAAGCTCTTTGCAGGAGTGCCCACCAATGAGAAGCCTTGGAAAGGAGTTGCATGGAGGTGGGGATGTGCGGGAACCTAGAAAAGTGCGCCTGCGCGCGGGCTCTGGCCACAAGACTTGTTCAACCGCGCCCCGCCTCTAGTAATGAATTGTTGGTGGGGGGGTGGTTGGGGTGGTACTTTTGTTAGGCCTGTTGCCAAGGGGCGGGGCCACAGCTGTCGACTAGTTCCTTTGAGCCACACCTCCTTGCAGACTAGGCTTGCTTTTGACGGCAGCGGTTGCCATGCAACCGGGTGCAGCTTGGCTCACCTTCCTTGTGGCCTTTCTCCTCTCAGGCCCCTCCTCTGTCCACACCCTCTTTATTTATTTATTTATTTTACGCCCTCCTCCGTAGTCATCAGCCACCTCGAGTTCTTTAGAATCGAGTGGTTCCTTTTTCTCCTAAATGCTCTGCTATTGGGGATCTGTCCTGGAGACTGAGACAATAGGACGCTACAGGCTGCGCCTTCCTGGCCCCTTCTGCTCCTCAGGCTCTCCCCCTCTCCCCTCCCCTCAATGCTCCATGCGTCCTCTTAAACTCCTCCCCCTAGTTTAGCATCCACCTCCAAACCCCTCCCCTTAGCATCCTCCCCCCGTAAGAAAACACCCCTTTTCTCAGCATCCTTCCTCCCTCTGAGTCCTTTCCTTCCTCTGAGACGGTTCCTCCTCCTTTCCCCAGCCTCTCCTTCCCATACCTTGCTGGGAAAGCCGGTGCAGCGTCCGGGCCCGGTGGGGAAGCTGGGCCCTGCTGAACTGGGGCTGAGGTGCTGTCTGAGCATCGCCCTCATTGGTCGCCCCTGGGCTGGGCAAGTGGGGTCGGATTCAGGGCCAGGGCTTGGTTAAGCTGACGGATTAGACACGGAGCCTCTTAATCCCCTCACTGACCTTTCTGAGGGGCTCAAACCCTGCCCCACCCCCACCCCCAGTGGAGACCCCGGTCATACCAGCCCTGCCCCCTTCTCTCTTTCCCAACAGACACCCCCTCCCCATCCCTTCCCTACCATCTTAATACCCTTGCCCACCTCTGTGTTTCCGTTGTCCCCCTCCCTACTTCAGACACGCTGGGCTGGGAGAGAGCAGCCCACTAATTAATCCCATCCGGTTATTACCAAAGGATGAGAGGGGGTTGGGGAGGCCAGAAGTTGGGGCCTGGGTTGAGGCAACACGTAGGCAGGCTGATGGGCAATGACAGTGCCTGTCTTCAGTCCTGGGACACAGGGGTGCGAGGTTCCCTCCTCACTGGCCCTGCCTCCCTCTGTGGCTGGCTCCAAACCTCCTGGGCACTCAGGTAGATGGGACATGGGCAGAAGGGCAAGCCCGAGGACCCATGCCCCAGAAACATTCACAGACACACCCACCAAGTCTCCCAGTTCTTTAATCTGAGGGACAGATCTCCCCCTAAAACACATGCTTCCCCCACAGTGGGAAGAGCCCTGGCATCAGAGCTACCCCTCTCTCCTTCCCCAGCCCCTCCCCACCCAGCAAGCTGGACCGGGGAAGTGGTGATTTTGGCCCTGGACCACAGCCCACATCATACCCCTCGCCTGCCGTCTGCCCTGTGACTTAGATACCAAGTTCAGAGCCAGCCTCCATGAGTATCTCCCATCTCAGCGTTCCAGGGCCAGGGAGACTCTCACCCCCACCACCACCTTCAGTAAGATGAGAAACCATCCTGCTGGAAGGGTCCTTGGAGAATGTCAAGTTTCAATGCCCCATTTTACAGATGGGGAAACTGATGTGGAGGGGAGTTATTTGCCCTAGGTCACACAGTAAGTTGGCGCTAAATTGAGATTTACAGCAAAGCTTCCCAGATCCTTGTAAGGACTTTGTTCCAATTAGCTCATGCTCAATTTCTAACCTTGTTGTAGGAATGAGGGGAAATACGTATATATATATATATATATATATATATATATATATATATAACATCTTTAAGAAATAGATATACATCACTAGGTACAGGTTTCCAGAGCTTTCTAGACTCAACAGCCTTGTGTCTCCCCCTTCCCTTACTCGCTAATCAGCCCTGCTACCTACAAGGTTTCACCTGGGCTCTCATCTTCTTGGACAACCCAGAAATTCTGCTTAGCAATTCCTGGGCCCACCTCCAAGAACTACCAAGCACTCCATTTGGAGGTGATCAGAATTTCTAGGCCTCTGGTAATGGGCAACTCCAGATCCCTGAAGCCTCGATTCCTTTTGGCATTACAGAACCACAGAGAAGTTTGCTCTATCAGTTAACAATCTAGAATCATTGAGATTCTCAATACCACTGGGCAAACCAGAACCAGTATATCAAAATCACCACTCCTTCCCTGACTGTGTGATCAATAGGACCCGCAGAATCCACATTCCTTTGGGCAATCTAGAATGATACTTTAAAAACAAACTCTGAGTCATTCCGAAGCAGTGATTATCCTTTTGGTTGGATGTTGGCCAGTCAGTGGTTTGGAGTTTAACTAATATCAAAAACTGCCAATCTATCATTTCAGTCCTTCCAGACCCACAGACTCTCCATTGCTTTGTGCATTTTAGAAACATAACTCTTGAATTTCTGGAGTGGTTTGACTCTCTAGGTCAAACCTGGTTGCGAATCACCAGTGCTTGCCTCTCTGATCAAGCTAGACTCATGGAATCTCATCTCTTGGGCTTTCTGGAACCACAGGTCTTGACTCACAGTCCAGATATTCAGTCATTGTCTCTCATCACTCAAGACAGTCTTGACTACTTGGGGCATTCCATAGCTTTCTCTCCTTGGGTGCTGGAGAACACATGATTTGGTTGAGTCTAAAAACAACAGTTCCTTGAGTTTTAGGTCAATTCAGACCTACAAACTCTTGTTCCCTGTTGCTGTTTGAGAACTGTTAAGTTCCTCCCCCAGAGGTAGTCAATACCACTGATTCTTGACTGTTCAACAACCTGGACAAGCCAGCCAGAGGAATCTAGAACTACTAGTCCTTGCCTCTTGAGTGGTCCAGAATGCTGGATTCCTCAGTTCTGTTGAGACTCAGGCTCATAAAGGGGTCTCAGATGGAAGCATGGAACACAGAGGGATGAAGGTCCAGTATATCCATGATGAATCCACCAGGCATGGCAGGGTCTACCTAGATAATAATTTACCCAAGGGGCTGTCAGCCTTGGGGAACCATCTGCCCCCATCCCAGAAGAGAGCACCATCTCTCCATCTCGTTGCCTCTGAGAAGGGGGCACAAATGTGGGAACACCAGCTTGTGTCATGGGGGCAGAGTCACTGCCAGGGTTGGTGTGAGAACTCGGGGGCTGGCAGCCCCATCTTCTGCCTCTGCCCCATCTGCATCCTTGGGCTCTTCTTCCTCATCTTCCTCCTGGCAGCAGCTCAGAGCAAGTTCATTCTCATAACAAAATGCAGCCAGAGAACCAGGGAATGTAGACTTGGGGCTGTGGGAAGCTTGCTCTGCCCGTTCATCCAGTTCCTTAGCGCTGCACACAGGTGTCCCTGGGACCTCATACGTGCGATGGAAGTGGCGATAGTCAACCTCATACTGGGAACCACGCTGGAAGAGGACTGGCTCAAAACGATGCCCCCAGAGCAACTCACCAGGGAGGTAGGACGAGCGACATTGTGTGGTCATGGCCGTAGCCTCAACCATGCCCTCGAGAATGACCACCAGCTCGAAGTCGGCCCGGGCCAGCTCGGCACGTCCTAGCTCGTACAGGGGACTGGCAGAGTCAATCTCATGCACGATGGTGATGGGAGACACGAGGAAGATGCGATCAGTGCCGCCATCAAAGCCCACGTCCACATCCTGGTGGTCCAGCGGGATGTACTCACCCTCTGGGGTCACGCGGGGCTGCAGCAAAGGGTAAGAGGGAAAAGGCCGAGTGCGGGGTAGCAGAGAAATGAACAGAGAAAGAGCACGAGAAAGGAATAGAGAGGTGAGAACATGGGCCCAAAGATAGGGGGAAATACAGGCCCGGGGTGGGGTGTGGGGGGGGGAGGCAGAGATCCAGAGAAAGGGGTTGGGAGAGATATCCATGGCACGGTTGGAGGTGCATGAGATGTCAGAGACCCAGAGATAAATAGAGAGGGACAGAGACACAGGGAGTTTGGGAACAGAAACCAAGAAAGGGAGACAATGATAAAGGCATAATAACACAGAAATCAGCAAGATACAAAGTGAAAGAGACAACAGAAGACGAGGATGCCATTCAGAAACAGGAAGGTGGAGAAGGAAGAGGGGACAAGAAAAATGGCTTTCAACATATGGCCAGAAAAAGATAAACTAAGATGACAAGAAGGGGGCATTGAGGCAATCTCCATTCAACCACCCCTAACTCCATCACTGCCTGAGGCTAGCCCCTGGGCCATCTTCCACCCTCCTCCCCAACCCGGCTATATCCATCTTATCGCGGGAGTTAGGGGGAGGACAGTTTCACCCCACCTACCCACTGGCTCCATCGCCACCTCCTAGGCCCCACCTCACTGCCCCACAGACTCGTGGGCAAAGACAGCGTCCCTCCAGGTTCAGGCCTGTTTCAGGTAATAGGTCACTGTGCCAGCGTCCCTGGGAATTGTAAAGCTGTGTCCCCACGGGCCATACAGACCCCACCACCAGCAAAGCTTCATCACCTGATCGGACCCCAACCGGGCACTTTCCCAGCCTCAGCGGCATCTGGGATTGGTAGTTCAGAGCCTGTGCAGGTACTGTGGGGCTGGTTCAGGCCCACAGATCCCATGACCCCTTGGATGATACATCCTCGAATCACATGAACCTCATTATAGCCCCAAACCTGTGGACTATAATTGTCCAGGGCGTCAGGAAGAACTGGTCATAGACCTCTCCCTCGAGTCTCCACCGCTTATACACATTCAGGGGACTAGCCTCAGTCCCTAAGGGTGACCTGCTCCCGGAGGGTGCTGGGAATGGTAGTCCAGGTCCCCTTCAGGCCCGCAGCATGCTTCATTCATGGGACTACAACTCCCAGCACCCCCCATGGCTCGCAGCCCCACCCTGAGAAGGGCCCTCCCCGGAGGCGTGGCCGTGGCCGGGGGCGGGGTCTGCAGCGCACCTGCAGCAGCTGCGCCCGCACGTGCGCCTCCACGAGGTGGCTGCGGCGCAGGTTGCCCACGCGCCACATGAGACAGAGGCGGCGGTCGCGCAGCGCCACCACGGCGTTCTCGCTGAAGACGAGCGTCTCGTTGCGCTTCTTGGGCTTGGCCATCTTGGCCATGACGGCGCCCACGACGAAGGCGTCGAGCACGCAGCCGGTGATGCACTGCAGCACGACGGCGGCCACGGCGGCCGGGCACTCCTCGGTGACGCTGCGCACGCCGTAGCCGATGGACGTCTGCGTCTCCAGCGCGAAGAGGAAGGCGGCCAGGAAGCTGGCCACCTGCGAGAAGCAGGGCGCAGGCGGCGGCGGCGTGGCCAGGTCGCCGTGCAGCGAGGCGATGAGCCAGAAGGCCAGGCCGAAGAGCAGCCAGGAGGCCAGGAAGGAGCAGGAGAAGAGCAGGCACATCCAGCGCCAGCGCACGTCCACGCACGTGGTGAACAGGTCGCTCAGGTAGCGCGCGCCCTGGCCACCCAGGTTCACGAAGCGCACATTGCAATGCCCGTCCTTCTTGACGAAGCGCCCCCGGTGCCGGCCCGACGGCGTCGGCGCCCACCCGTTGCGGCACAGCCCTGGCTCGGCCTCCTCCTCATCGCCCGGCCTGCTGTCCCCCGATTCCAGGGCGCCGCTCAGGCGGCGCAGGGCCCTGGCCAGGCCCATTGGGTGGGGGGACCCCCTCCACCTGGCCTAGTGGGGGACGGCCGCTTGGTGGGGCAACCTGTAGAGGGAAGAGGGGAGAATCTTCAGGCAGGAGTGCCAGGGGTGCCAGGAGTAGGTGGCCAGCTCATGGCCCAGGCATGCTCTGTGGGTCTTCCTGGCCTCACCTGCTACACACCGGGAACAGTGCCCATCTTGCAAGCCGGAAGAGTATAGCATCAACGACCACACTGCTGTAAGTGGTACTTAGATAGCGACAGGAGAAATCAAATGTAGCTGTAACAATACTACTGTAGCACCATAGCCAGCACCCAACAATAATTCTGTTATGACAGATATTTACCAGTGACACAGTGTTCCAAGTACTTTATATGAGTGTACTTATTTGAGCCTTAGTGACATATGAGGCAAGCATTATTTATCCATGTTTTACAGATGAAGAAATGAAAGCAGAGAAAGGTTAAGTAGCTGGCCCAAGGTTACTGTAAATAAGCTAGATTTGAACTCCAGGGGTCCAGCGTCAGCCTGGGTGCCATGACTGCTCAGTAGTACAGCTGCTGTGTGAACTGAGCATCACAGCTGGAGAAATGAGGCTGGGCTGAGGTCAGCTACCCTTTTAGAAACAGGCTGGGAAGGAACAGGGACAAAAGGGAAAAGTAAATAAGATTGGACTTCACCAACATTTTAAACTTTTGTGCTGACAAGGAAGTAAAAAAGACACCCCCTCCCCAATAGAACAAAATAGTTGCATATCATCTATCGAAGGGACTTGTTTCTAGGACTATAGAGTTCTATAAAGAAGTCTTACAGCTCAATTAAAAGACCAGTATCCTAGTTTCAAAGTGGGCAAAGGATCAGATCAGACGTTTCTCTAATACCAATGGCCTGTTAATACCTGAAAAGATGCTCAACATCATTGGCCTTCAGGAGACTATCGCTCAAAACCATCGTGTGATACCACTTCACACCCACAGGGAAGGCCGTAGGCAAAAAAATAATGACAAGTGTTGGTGAAGATGTGCAAAAACAGCACCCACAAAGCATGGTGGTGGGAACATTAAATGGTGAGCTCTGGAAGACACTCTGCTGTTCCTCAAACAATTAAACGGGGTTACCATGTGTTCTGGTGATTCCTCTCCTAGGTATATACCCAAGGCAAATAAAAAATGTGTATGTACACAGGAATTTGTGCCTGGATGTTCATGGCAGCATTATTCATAATAGCTGAGAGGTGAAAACAACCCAAATGTCCATCAACTGATGAGTGGATAAATAGTGATATATCCATTCAATGGAACAGTATTTGGCAATAAAAGGAGGTGAAGTACTGATGCATGCAACATGGATGAATCTTGAAAGCATTACACTAAATGAGAAGCCAAACACAAAGTGCCCGTGTTGTATGATTACAGTTATACAAAATGTTAATACATAAATCTATCACTTCAGAAAGTAGATTAGTCGTTACTTAGGGCTGGAGCAATGGGGGAAGGATAGCTAAAGGGCATAGGGTTTCTTATTGATTGTGGTGATGGCTGTAAAATGTGAGGATACTAAAAACCACTGAATTGAACACTTTAATGGGTGAATTGTACGGTATGTGAATTATAGCTTAACATAGCCTCAGTCTCCTCAATGGTGAAATGGGAGAACTGGACTTAATCAAGGAATAGAGTACCTCCCAGTCACCTAGACTCTGGGCCCAGTCCAGCCTTAGCTGCTGACCCACTATTCAAGGTGCTAGGCAGTCACGACCATCACCCCATTTCACAGGTCAGGAGACCTGGCCAGATCCACTCATTCCAGGTAGCGAGCAGGGGGGAGGATGCTGGCTGGTGTCCTGAGCCTCTTGCACCCGGGATCCGGCCTCCAGTACTCCTCCTAAACCCCGGGATCCGGCCTCCAGTACTGAGGCAGGTGTAACCATACCCTTTCCAGCACACGCAGGCCCTTGCCTCCATGGGGCTCGTCCCTGTGCCCCAGTCTGCCCGGCTCAGACGGAAGGAAAATGATCCCGTGTCTTCTGACCCCCCTTCCTCCACCTGACCCAAGAGAGCAGCTTAATGTTCCATATAAAGGAGACACAGGGCTTAGGGTTGGTCAACTTTGAGTCAAAGTCGCTGCTTAATCTGGGGCCAGAGGCCCCGCCCCGAGGCCAGCCTTGTCCAACCTTCCCCCTACCCCCAAATCCCAATTTCACTCTGCCCCAGAGACACCAGATCCTCCCCCACCTACCAATGAGTTCTGGGCAGCAGGCTGGGGAAGAGAAATGGACAGGACAGGGGTGGAGGCAGAGACTGCAGAGAGAAAGACAAGGGTACATAGGGACAGACAGATGGAGACAGACTCAGAGGTTGGGCAGGAAGAGTCTATCTGGAGAGCCTGAGAATGAAGGAAGGTGACGATCCAGGGAGTGACAGGGACCCAAAGAGGGGGATGGAGACCCCAAGCTGGGGAGACAGAGATGACGAGTGGTGGTGAGGGGGACAGAGACCCAGGGAAAGGACAGAATCCTGGAGAGAGGGAGACGGAGAGAATAGAGACAGGCAGAGGAGAGCAATGGGGATCAAGTCTTAAAGGGAAAGGGCCAAGGAGCTGGAGCTTGGAAGACAGGGGGCAAATAGTCTCTGGAGAGAGGGCAGGGGGGCTGGGGGATAAGAGTTAGAGGCACTGAAGCTGGGGCAGGAGATTCTTCTGAGTGAGAACTTGTTGTGGAGGGTCAGACAGCCAGGGTTCCTGGGGGTGCGGGGGGCAGCAAGGACGGCAAGGGCGTGGGGGCGTTGGAGCAGAGACGGCCCCCAACGGATGCCAGCAGCAGGAGGATGCGGAGGGGCAAGGGGGTGGTTGCCGGGCCCCGGCCTTAGCACATACCTGGTGGGGCAGCTAGTCCCCATGCCCTCCGCCAGGGACAGCTCTGCTTGGGTGCAAGGGGTGGCCTCTGTCCATGGGTGCCCAGAGGGGCTGCGGGTCCATCCGCGGCCCCAGGGGCCGTGTGCTGGGCGCCCGACCTCTGAGTCCACAGGCGGATCAGAGGCCTGGATGGAGGGGGGCCAGGGGGTGGGGCCAGCTCAGAGCCGCAGAGGGGGAGGCAGGGAGGACAGCCAGGCAGGGCGCTGGGCTGCAGCCCAAGCAGACTGGAGGAGACGGTGGCAGAGGAGAGATGGGGGAGGCAGGGAGGCAGACATGGGCTCAGACACAGAGACACAAACAGGGCACAGAAAGACAGGGCCACAGACTAGGGGACAAAGAGGAACAGACAGTGATGAGGGGGAACAAGAGAGAAGGGGTGTTGCAGGGCTGGGGGCACAGGGCGGGACCCCTCCCCACTCCAGAGACCCAATGTAAATTCCAGAGGGGTTGGAAAGGTAGAAGTGGATGGCACCAGGGCTTAAGGGTGGGACAGAATGAGCAGGGCCCTTCAGTGGCCTCTCCCCAGATCCCTGGCCCCGGCTCCGCCACAGGGGGAAGGCACAAACTTCAGGCCATGTTCTGGTCCTTTATTGCCTTCTGGGGCCGCTGCCTCCCCCCTCCCCTCCAGCACCTGCCTTGGGCTTGGGGAAGGGATTGGGGGTGGGGAGTGGACCCAGCAGCTCCTCACTGGGAAATTCTGGCCAAACCTGGGAGCAAGTCAAGGGCAAAATCAAATTCTGTGAGGCACCCACACCCAACTTGGTCCAGCCTTCGCAAAGCTGTCCCCATGGCGCCAGCAGCCCCAACGGGGTCCTTGGGCAGAGGAGCAAAGGGCCAAAAGCCAGGTGTTCCAGCCAATAAAACCTCCGCTGCAACACGGGCCACCCCCGGCCCATCCTGGAATAGGGCAAGTCTGTAATGGATGGGGGTCACTGGGGCCAAACCATGGGTGTTTAGGGAGCCGTGGGTCAGACCAAGTCCTTCGGCTAGAGGGGTCACGGGACCAAACCAAATCCTTTGGGAGGAAGAAAGCCTAACAGAGTCAGTCGTAGTGGCCAATGGGCCACACCGAGTCTCTACAGCAGGGAGGAGACTGGGCAGCAGAGCCGAACGAGACCCTTTTGAGGCACGAGCAGGGCGCAGTGGCCCCGGTCTCAGACGCTGATGGTGCGGAAGACAGTGAAGCCGGACAGGGCGGTGCTGACCAGGACACCGGGGCACTGCGGGTGCCAGTGCAGCTCCTTCAGGTCCGTCTCGCCCTGGTGCACGAAGAGCAGCTGCTGTGGGAGGCCCGCCAGGCCAGGGTCGGTCTCCGCCTCCTTGTCGCTGGCCTCCAGGTCCCTCTCCACCGCCAGGTCCCACTGCGTGATCTGGTTGTCTGCGCCGGAGGCTGCGAAGACCCCACTGTCCTGGGGGTGCCACTCAACAGAGGTGACAGGGGCCACGTGCTGCTTGAAGGTGGCCACTGGTGAGCCAGACTGCGAGGAGAGGAGAGTTGGGTCTCAGCATGCTGTGGCCTGACGCCCATGGCGACCCAGGCAGAACCCCCTCCTCTCTCCAGCCTCAGGACTCCAGCCTCCTCCAACCAGGACCCTTTAAGAAGCTGCAAGCCCAACTGCTATGAAGTGATGGAGGACAAAGTACAGCTAGTAACAAGGCTTCCTGCCCCAGGGGCTGCTGGGAATGATGCTTTTACCTGCAAAGAAGCCCCTCCCAGCTCCAGGTCACACACACATGCCCACCCCAGACTCCTCTCTGGGGCTGCCCCAGTTTCCTCTCTCATAAAATAAAGAGATGGGTTCTTCAAGTGCTTTTTTTTTTTAGTGCACGAACCGGGACTCGAACCCCGTTCTTTCGCATGGCAAGTGTTCATTCTACCACTGAACCACCAGTGTACCCTTCAAGTGCTTTTATGAAAAGCTTTAAGGGGGTAGAACCACACCTCCCAGAAGCTCTCTGGGCAGCTGATTCATGGAGCACTTTTACTAAAGCACAGGGCACTGTCAGGAATTGAAGTTTCTGCTCCTGGAGAAGAGATTTGAAGGTTCCAGTGGTCAGTCAACCCAGCCACGTGACCCAACTATACACCTGCCCTCTCTGGCCAGCAAGGGACAGAATCCATCTCTAGAGCTGATTCTATAAAACCCATTATACGAGAAGAAAAAAATAAAAAAAGATTAAAACATGGCAGCCCTGGAAGCTCTAGGAAGTCATGGCTTCATCCAGAGGGACGGCCAAAGCTGGA
The DNA here is from genome assembly GCA_004026745.1 of Myrmecophaga tridactyla. Classification (NCBI taxonomy): domain Eukaryota; kingdom Metazoa; phylum Chordata; class Mammalia; order Pilosa; family Myrmecophagidae; genus Myrmecophaga; species Myrmecophaga tridactyla. Next base: position 23,404 of record PVIY010013566.1, read on the forward strand.
ATTTCTCCTGCTCCACCCTCTCTGCTCTACAATCAACTCTGAGCTTGGCTGTGGGGTGACCTCCGCTCCTGTTCTACCATGAGTGAGCTCTAGTCTAGAAAACTTACTAAGAGACAACAAACACTACAACTCCCTGAAGCCCTCGGATCCAGGGGCATTGCAGCCACCTGCACCTTCCCTACAGGTACACAGGTGCCATCGTCTCTGCTAATTCCGAGCTTCTTCCATTCCCTGTCAGTGATTCATGTGCCAGAGTGAGTGCACCTTGCCCTTTGCTGGGCTTCAGTTTCCTCATCTGTACCATGAAGGGGTTGGGCTCTCATTCTAAAGATTTCCCTAGCTCTGGTTTGATAAAATCATTTAAGGAGGAACAAAGCTCTAAACCCGAGAACCCAAGGGGCCTCTTTGCCCCAGGGGCTGCTGGGAGCGGTTTCCTCTCGCTTCCAGGTGTTCTGCTGGAGAAATACCTTGAACTGCCGCAAGTCCCAGACTTTGAGGGCCCCATCATCCCCGCCGCTGAGCAGGAAGGGTTCCCGGCGGCTCCAGCTGATGACATTGACATCCCCATCGTGCGCGGCAGCTGTGGTGAGCTGGCAGGCCTTGCTGGGGGCTGCCCGGATGTCCCAAATGCGAATGGAGGCATCAGCTGAGCAGGAGGCGAATACCTGGGTGAGGGAAAACTGAGTGACTCAGATGTACCCCCCCCCGCCCCCAAGATCGGGCACAACCAGCAGTGATCCCCTTTCTCTCTCAGTGCCCACTTAGTTAGGACCTGGTCTGCAAGCTGGATCTCTGTCTGGGCCTCCAGCTACCCCCTCCCCCAGAATGCAGGATTCCAGGTCCCCAGACTCCCACACCCTGACCCAGGAATCTATGCCCTACCCTTCTCTCAGGACCCAGGGGTCCAGCCCCCACCCCTTGCTCAGAACCCAGGGCCCCGGCCCCCCTCCTCCCAAAGGATCCAGCATTCACTGTGTCCTCAATCGGCGACCACTGCAGGTCCTCCACGGAGCGCGTGTGGCCTGCGAACGGCCGCTGGTCCACGTGCCAGGAGCCGCCATCCACAGGTGTCCAGAGGTGGATGCTCTTCTGACAGTCACCGGTCAGCAGGCGTCCTGGGGAAAAGGGTCAGGAAATGACCTCACCCCACCTGGCCAGCAACAGCTCATGTCCCTCCCTAGAGTTGAACCATCCACCGCGGCCACAGACCCTATTCCTTCCCACCTCCCAGTGGCCTGAGCACAACGCAGGGACTCACCAGGCACACGGGGGGACCAGTCGAGTGCAAAGCCCTCGCCCATGTGGCCGGCAAAGGCAAAGATAGGCTTCATGTGGGCTTGCTCGTCCCGGAGGAAGGCTGCCAGGGCCTGGGGGTCATCCACTACTTGCAGCAGTCGCCGCAGTGCAAACACCTCCACCTGGCCCTTCTCCGACCAGACCCCAACCACAGGCTCCTCACCCAGCCACGTCACCTTGTGGGGGAGATGAGAGGCTCAGAGTGGAGACCCGCAGTTTGCAGCATGCCTGAGAGCCAGGAGTGTGGCTTCTTAGCTCATCTTGGTGGGGAAGGAATCACTACCTGCAAGACCAACTTAGCCACTGGGATAACAACCCATTCTGGGGGAAAGGAGTGGTAGTGGTAGTGGGTGGGTAGGTGAGGAGGGAACAAAGCCCCCAAACTCCTGGAAATTGAGGCTATGATTCCCAGCCCTCAGGAGTGGGTTCAAACTCCCGGTCTCTGTAACCATCTAAATAGAAGAAGGTCCTGGGCTCAGCCCTGGGAGTTCTTAGTTTCTGTATGTTCACTCACTAGGAGATCCTGTCCCATCTTAAGGTTCCCAGCACCCCCTAACATGGACTTATCTCCTACACTCCACCTCTACTACACCACCCATTCAAACTTAACTTAACCAAAATGAAATTCCTGATTGCCACACTGCAGTCTACTCCTCCTTGATCTTCCCAATCTCAGGCCCAAAGCTTACGACTCATTCTTTCTCAGCCTGCTGAGCCACCGTGGCCGGCCCTAGGACTCATTCTTGACTTGGCTCTTCTTTCTCAAACCCAATGTGCACCCTGGCTACCCTCCAAATTGCATCACCTCCATCACTTCTCACTACCTCTACAGCCATCACCGACAATAATACTGATACCTTCTCTCCCCCAAGTTATTGCACCACCCTCCTCACAGGATTCTATTTTGCTCTTGCCTCCCTGCAACAGACTCTCAATACAGCAACCAGAGAAAGTTCAAAGACACAAGTCAGATCCCCTCCCTTCACTGTTCTAAACCCTCTCACAGAACCCAATTTCTCCCCAAGTATAAGCCCAAGTTCTTACAATGGCCCAGAAGGCCCTTAAAACCTGTCTCCTCTGTGTACCCCTCCCTGAAATCTTAACTCATCCACCTGTCCATTCTGCTCCAAATACACTGGTCTTCCCAGCTTCCCTTGAAGCTCCTTAAACATGCTCACTGCAGGGCCTTTGCTTTTGATTTTCCCTTGCCTCTTCCCAAAGATATCCTTTGCTCTTTCCTTCACTTCCTGTGGTTCTAGTTGCAAACAGCACCTTATCAGTGAACATTTCCCTAATGTTCTATTTCAAATAGCAACCCCACCCTAGGAACACCCTATTCCTATTTCCCAGCTTTATTTACCTTTTTTTCCCCTACAGCATTTAGCACCTTTTGGCATATGATTTCTTTACTTAGTTTTCTGTGGTTGTTCCCTCTCTCCAACTAGTGTGTAAATTTTACAAGGTCAAAGGCCTTTTGCTCGCTGTTGAATCTGCAGGGTCTAGAAAAATACCTGGTAGTGCATGGTAATAATAATGTAACAGAAACACAACACCAGCTATGAGCCGGGTACTGCTCTAAGCACTATTAACATATCATTCTACCACATTCTCACATCAAGCTAATCAGAGAACACTATTAACTCTGAAGCAAAGCAGTATCTACACAGGCTAGAACAATTCGCAAGTGATAATATAACCAGAAACACATTCGTTACACCACAACCAAAGGTCGTTCTAAGCGCTGCAGTACTATTTCATTTCATCCTCACATCAGCCCCAGGAGGCAAATTTTATAACTCACCACTTTATCGATGAGGGAAGTGAGAAATGTAAAAAGTCACGCCACAGCCTAACAGAGCAACTAGCCTTACAGCATAGTAATACCTAAAAACATATATTAAAAATATATAAAGTTAACTGTGTACCAGGTACTTTTCTAAACACTGAAGGGCATGAGGTGCTGGGATAAGTACAGACAAGGGGAAACTTGCTCCAGAGAACACAGAGCAGGCTTGTAGGATTGTCTGTACCCGGACTCGGTTGACACCACCATAATGGGGCACCATGGCCAGCTCCAGCTGAGGCTTCCTTTCTTCTTCATCCTCTTCATCCTCTTCTTCCTCTTCTTCATCACTGCCATCTGAGGGTGGGGGCCTCGTCCCATGCAGATTGTGCATCCGAAGTACCATAAGTCTGGAGAAAAGTGTGGGGTTAGGCACTGGACCCCAGGGTCCTGAAAGGGAAAGGGAGCTAGAAACCCAGACTTTTATGTCAGAGGGAGGTATTATGTGGGAATCTTGACTTCTAGGCCTGGAAGAAGGGGGGAACAGAGGCCTGGTCTCCTCGATCTTGAGAAGGGAACAGTCTGGGGACTTGGATTTCCCTTGGTTCTGGAAAAGCCTCAGCTCTCTCCTACCTGTTGCTTTGGGCGCTCTCCGCCTGGGTCCCAGCACACAAGTAGAGTGTAAGAGGAAGATCTGTCCGGTTGTCTCCCAGGTGATCCCGGACTATGTCGAAGCTAAGACAAGGGGCGCCTGGAGATGGAAGGAGGGATAGAGAGGAAGAGACAGATGTACCTCACGCCTTCAAGAGTCCGAAGGGTCCTCAGTCCCCACCTCCTTCCGGGACTAGCCCCCTCGAGTGACAGCTTGTCTCTTCCACCTAAGCCTTTTCCTCCGGAGAGCCTCTGAAGTTAAAAGCCCAGAATCAGCCTCCCAGGACGCAGGATTCCGGTCCCCGCCTCCCCAGGATCCAGGAGTCCGGGCCCCCAGCCCCACCGGTCTGAGCTCGGTGGTACAGCACGTAGGCCTCCTCGTCCATGACCAGCTCCTCCCCCTCGCGCAACGGCGGCCCCCGTCCGGGTAGGTAGACCTGGGCTGGGCCCTCCGAGCCTGCGTCGCCCGACTCGGCCTCCATGGATTCCCGAGTTTCGCACGTGCGCCGCCGACCCTTGCGCGCCGCCATCTTCGAACCCTCTTACTGCCGGCGCGAGGTGAGAACGTCACTTCCGGTCTGCGCTTTCCGGCCTCGGAGAACCAACCTGCTGTTCGATTACCTTGGAAACCGCTCGGTTCACCAAATAAGAGAGGGCGGTGGGGGGAAGGGAAAGAAAAGGAGAACTAAGGAAGGTAACGGTGTCCAGGTCTAGCCAGAGCGCTGCGGATACGAAGAAACTACATCTCCCGCGTGACATTGGGCCGCGCCGCCGCGGGAAGACGTCTTGGGAGTTGTAGTTCCATAGGAGTCCCGCTTCCCAAGCAACTAGAAGAGGTCCGTGCTAGGACTCTTCCACCTTTGACTCCCAGTGCTTTTTCCCCCACTTAATTAATTATTCATGTATGCAAATATATACTCTAATTAACCAGGAGGCTGGGCGTCTGCTCCCTGAGGAGCCCTGAAACCAGTTCTCCTTCCCTCCCTACTATGATGTCTTTAATTTACTTCAAAATGCTTTAGTGTGTATATGAATTTTTTTCTGTTTTCTTTTTATATATGATTTTTTCTGTTTTCTTTTTATTTCTTTTTCTGAATAGATGCAAATGTTCCAAGAAATGATCATGATGATGAATATGCAACTATGTGATGATATTGTGAATTACTGATTATATATGTGGAAGGGAATGATCAAAAATTACAAATGTTTGCTTTTTTTGGTATTAAAAAAATTTTTTTAAATTAAAAAAAGATGCTTTAGTGTAGACAGGATGAGATTATGTGTAAACTAGTAGGTCGAATCCACCCTCCATGGGCAGTCAATTGCCTAACCAGGCTTTCACACAGCAGGTAGGGTCAGGGAGCATTTAATCAGAAACTCCGCCCTCTGGAGGCAGCTGTTGTAAGTGCTTTGGCCCTCTGGATCGCCCAACATGACCCTCCTTAATTGGAACAATGGAATATTAGAGCGAGATTCGCATTGGTGAGATGCATGGCACTGAAGATATGTAAATTACTGGGATGTATTAGAGACTCTAAGGTGTTAAAGAATCTATCAAGGCTTGTTGCCTGTAGCTACAGAAGTGGGTCCCACGTCTTGATCCTAAAGTCTCTTACCCCTGTCTTGAAGTCTATCCCCCCTGAGTTTCGCTCTACCCCCACCCCATCTTCTCTCTTCTTGGGGTCTCTTCCCACCATCCCTTTCTTCGTGGTTGCCAACCCCACCTCAAAACCTACCTCCTCCTTCTGTCCCCTCTACCTCTATGGGTCTTTTTTTCAGTTTCTGTTTTCTCCAGAGAATTCGAGGGGGGAATTTAGGCAACAGATATGGATCTCACGCGCGGGGTGAGGAGGCATAAAAATATGGTTTATTCCAAACACGCGATATGGAACAGGAGTGTGGGGAGGGAGGTGCGGACTCCCAGACCCTCCCCTCCACGACCCGGCCCCAGACGCGGCTGGGGAACCAGGAAGAGGAGGCTTGTGAGGGTCTGGAGGGGCATCATTGAGTGGACAAGAATAAGGGTTGGATTTGGTGAGGATGGTGGTGGGGGCACCTGGGGCTGGTATAGCGGTAGGGGGGAGGGGAGCGAGGGGAGGAGGCGGGGCTTCCGTTGAGGGCGTGTCCTAGTTCAGAGAAGTGGAAAGCAACCGAGTTTGAAAAAGGAGGTAGGGGAGGGGTGTCACGGTTTACGTCGAAGGTCACAGTCTGGTTGGGGCACAGTCTGGGGGTCGGGTCACAGTTTGGGGTCAGGGGTCACAGTCGGGTCGGATGACCGAGGGGGTCGGAAGTCACAGTCTGGGGTCAGGGGCTTTACGGGTGGCGGGGCCAAGGTCTGGGGTCACAGTTTGGCGAACGCGTCTCACAGTTTTGAGTCCCCATGGATGAAAGGTTAAAAACGGGCTTCCCCGGAGGCGTGGCTGGGGCCGGGGAGCTGCACAGTGATGTGGGGGCCGCGGCCCCGGGCGTGGGAGTGGGGCACGGACGGGGCGTGCCCCTGCCCCACCTCCCGCCCCATGTGGTGACGTTAAAAAGCCCTTGTCGGGTTTAAAAAAAGTCCGGTGGGCGCCGGGACCTCCCCTCCTGGCCCTTCGTTTTCCAAGCTGGGTGAGTTTGGGGGACCAAGTCCCCTCCTGTTCGCGATTCCCCCAGGCGAAGGGGCGAAGGGGCGCAGGGCTCTGCTCCAGGCGGGGTCCGGCCAGCTCCGTTTCCTTCCTCACCCACCCTCGCGGGTCCTGTCCACTGCGCGCGCCCCCTCGGGCCGTGGCCTGCGCTGACCGAGGGGGGCGGCGGAGCCTCCCCGGCCGCGTCATACCTCCGACTCGAGGCTGGAGAAGTGCGCCGAGCCCCTGCGGGTGCCCAGGTCCCCGCCCCGGTGTCTCCGGTGGGGTGCGGCGGGCAGCGGCGGCCCCCAGTGCGCTGCGTGCGGGCACCTGCGCGCGTGGCGGGAGGGCCCGGTGAGCCGGCGCGCGGGGACGGCGCGGGGGCACGAGCTGAGGTCCTCGAGCGAACGCGAGGTGGGCGCGGGCGGCGGGAGGTCCCAGCCCCCCGCGGCGCGCCGGTGCCGGTGGTGGTGCGGGGCGGCGGCGGCGGGGGGCGCGCGGTGAGAGGCCCGCGGGCGGTGCGGGTGCGGCCTCGGGCACCCGCAGCGGGCCCGGCGCCGGTGTGGGGGTCCCGCGGCCCAGGGCGGGGGCGGCGGCGCCCACCAGCCGCCGTCCAGGCCGTCGTGGGAGCAGCTGAGGTGGCGCGGCGGCGGCAGCAGCTCCAGGCTGGCGCAGTGGCGGCAGTGCCAGGCGGCCGGGCCGCTGCGCGGGGGCAGGTAGTCCCAGCTGCCGGCGCGCCAGCCTCCGAGCTTGTCGACTGACCAGTAGCGACCGGGCGGCGGCCCGAGGCGCTCGGCGTACGGGTAGGGGAAGTCGGCGAACCACCAGGGCTCCAGGCCGCCCAGCGACGCGCCGCCCAGGCTCTCCGAGTCCTCCGAGTCTGACGGCGAGGGCTCGAGGTCGAGGTAAGGGCAGGGCGGCGGCGCGGCGCGGCACGGCGGCGGGGCAGCCGGGGGTCCTCCGCCCGCGCCGCCCGCTGCCCCCGCGCCGGGCCCCAGTAGCGGCTGGCTCTCGGGGTCGGAGCGCGGCCAGCGCGTGGGCGCGGGCGGGCTCTCGTCTTCGTAGGCCAGGCGGCAGAGCGGCGGCCCGACGGCGGCGGCGGCGGCGGCGGCGGGGGGCGCGGGCGGCGACGGGAAGCCGGGGAAGGCGCCTGCGGGGGGCTCGGCAGGCTCCTTGTCGCGCACGATCGCGAAGTAGGAGGGCGGCGGCTTTTGCGGGGGCTGCGCGGCCGGCGGGGACAGCGGGCGCCCGGGCACACCGCGGGGCGCCGCCCGCGCCTCGCCCAGGCCCAGACCCTGCGGCTCGATGGGGCCGTAGTAGCGGTGGAAGCCGTCGGCCAGGCCTGCGCCCCCCGGCGGCCCCGGGCCCTTGGTGCGGCGCCAGCGGTCCACGGTGGCGCGCTCGCGGGGCACGAAGGGCGCGGGGCCCGGCGCGGGCCGCGGCGCGGGGTACGCCGGGCTGGGCAGCGGCTGCGGCGGCGGCGGGGGCTTGGCGGGCGGCGGGGCGGCCTCGGCGCTGCAGCAGCTGTACATGCCCTGCGGGGCCGGGAAAGGGCAGAGTCAGCGCGGGCCGCGCCTGGACCTGCCGGCCTCTGCCCCCGCGCTCCCGCTCGGCCTCCCGCCCGCCCAGTACCCTGGAGAAGGCCAGCAGGAAGTCCATGCGGTGGGTGGGCCCCAGGCAGTGCCGCAGGCGCCAGTAGACCAGGTGCTCCCAGGCGAAGACCAGCAGGGAAAGGCCCATGGCCACCAGGAGCATGTAGAAGACGCCCGCCATGTTGTCGATGTCCAGCTTGCTGCTCATCACCTCGATCTTGTCGTTGTGGCAGATACCCGAGAGCCACAGCCGCTCCAGCATCTCGATCTCGTCTGGGGGCCGGTGGGGTCAGGGTGGTATGGATGTCAGATGGGTGACCTGCCACGGAAACCCTGCGAGGGCCCTCCCCGCCGACGTCGGAGTCCCGGCCCCCAGCCACCCCACTCCTCTCTCAGACCCTGATCTCCTGGCCCCGGGGGCCTCCCCCTTCCCGCCCGGGTCTCGGGATCCCTGCGCTCTGCCGCACCGTCCCCCAGGAACTGCAGCAGCGCCAGGTCGATGGGGCGCTTCCAGCGGGAACCCTTGTGCAGGGCGATGCCGTAGCCTGTGGTGGCAAAGACCTTCCCGGAGCCGATGGTGACGAGCTTGCAGCCCTCGTCCTTGCGGGCCATATAGTTGAGCACGGCCGCATCGTAGATGAAGGCGTCCAGCTTCCTGGGAGCAAGGGACCACCGAGGTGGGGTCAGTCCCACCCAGATGCCCTCCCCCCAACCCCCAACTGCCCCAAATCCTGACTAGCCATCAGCTCCTGAGCAAGACACTACACCTCTTCATGCCTCAGTTTCCACACCTGTGAAATGGGGTAGCAACCACACCTTACCTCCAGGGTTGCTATCACCGCGGGCTGGTGCCTGGTGCAGAGGAGGGGCTGCGAAGTGTCAGCTGTGCCTTTATTGGAACAATGACTCCCTTAATCTACTCTTCACTGCAGCCCTTCAAGGAAGGCCCCGTTTAGGCCTCCATTTTAGGGAGCAGGGCCAAGGCTCAGAAAGGGGATTCATAAAAGTGATCATTATCAGTTATATGGTGCCAGACACATTTCTATATAGTCTAATATATCAGGAAACTATTATCTCAGTTTTTCAGATGGGGATGGAGGCCCACGCACTCATCTTAACTGGATTGTGTCCTTCCACCAGGCTATACTTTCCACAGCTTGGCTGGAAGAGGGAAAAGGGATGTGGAATTCTGTCTCATGCTGGATAGACTGAGGCACAGTGACTCTTACAGCCACTATACTTTTCATGCATTTCTGTGATTATCTGTTTCATCTTCAGCCTCTCCCACTAGATTCTATGCCCCTGTCAGTCTCATACCTCACTGTGGCCCCAGCACATTTCCTGCCACCTATGAAGTGATCAATAACTATTTGCAGAATAAATGAATCCACATCATGGAACACTGTGGAACCATTCTCTGATATAAGGTAAGTTTTTAATCCTCTAACATGGCAATTGTTCAGGATGTATTTATGAAAAAAACTAGTCTCGGAACTCTATATAGAGTATAACTCCATATTTAATTTTTAAAATTATATACACAATGGGATGAAATTTTTATCATCTTAACTGGGGACACCAGAATAGCTCTTCAAGGAAGATACCTGTCTTTTTCTAGTTCTGCATTGTCCAAAAGCACATTCTGCTGGAAATGTTCCCTCTCTCTACTGTCTAGTACGGCAGCTACCAGCTCCATGCAGCTACTGAGCACTTGAAATTTTATTTAATTTTAACTAATTGAAATTTAGATAGCATCAGACAGTGCAGACTGGGGAAAGCAAGAGAGCTGAAGACACATGGCTAGATGCTGGGTTGCAGAGTGGGCAAAATGTCTTCCAGCCAGGAATACCTGACCTGGCCTTTTGAGTTGTTTGTAATATTAATGCAAACCCCAAACTCCTACGTCAGAGTTTGGAGAGGCCAAATATATTATCATATAATGTAAAGATTTAATTGGCCTTTTTCAAATTCATTCATTCAGGAATGTACAATGAAGTTTTCCAGGGGCCACATGATAGATGATAGCACAACAAATTGAATGTAGAAATAGATGTTAGAACTTAACTATCCTCAATTAAGCAAGATATTAAACAATTTGAAAAAATATGAAGCTGTTTCCCTTCTCTCACTAAAATTTTTTTGTTTTAGTAAATATGTATTTTTTAATAAAAGTGTATTACTTATATCAACGTGTAGTGGGTTTTAAATAGTAATTTACAATTTAATAAATAAATATTTAAATATATATATATTACATGGAGCATAACAGGCGGGGAGAGTCTCAGCTGACATTTGGAAACATATACGTAGGCAAGAAAAATACAGCAACTGCCTGCGGGTACTTTTGTCTCCTGGGCAAACTAATTTTCTCTCCAGATTTCTCTTTGCTTAGGAAAATGACCTTGGGGGCAAAAAAATGAACTCCTACACATCTTTAAGTAGGGAAGCTTTGAAGTTTGCCAGGATCAGGCTGAAGAGGGGGGAGTGAGGGGCTGGGAACTAGGATAAGGTAGAAAGAGGGTCTTCAAGGGTCTTCAGGGGCCTGGGGAGCAGAGATCCAAGGAGTGAAGAGAGCTGAAAATCAGGGCTTCCAGTGTGGGGAATGCGTGAGGGGCTTTCAGAAAAAGGGAGGGAGTTTTAATAGCATTCACTTTTTTTTTGGCGTGGGCAGGCACCAGGAATCGAACCTGCATCTCCAGCTTGGCAGACAAGAACTCTGCCTGCTGTGCCACCATGGTCTGCCCTAATAGCATTCACTTTTAATGGTTTGCTCAGTTGTTCTGGGATTCAGTGCCTTCTATGACCTCTTTCCCTATCCTTCATTGTCCCTAAACCTCCAACGAAGCTCAGCCATGTCCTACAGCTTCTGTTTAGGGAGAGGCTTGAAAATGATTAAAATTCCCTTCTTCTGTCCTCGCTATCCTTTTTATGCCTAGCCTAGTTGCCAAAGGGATCATGCTAATTTGAATCACCTGTTCCCCCTCAGCTCTACCCTCCCCTGGCTCCCCACTTCAAGGCCTTATGCCATCTGACAGCCCCACGAGCCTCCTCACCCCTCTGCCCCCATCTCCCGCAGCTCACCCTCACTTACTCCAGCCCCACTGGCCTCTGTGCTGTTTCTGAGACACTCCAGCACACGCCTGCCTTAGGGCCTTTGCACGGGCTGCTCCCCTTCCTGGAGCCCTCTTCCCCCAGAGAGCCACCTGCCTTCCTCCCTCCCCACCTTCAAACTACTGCTCAAAAGACAGCTTCCCCCATCACCCTAGTTAATACTGCATCCTGTATCCTCTTTCCCAGCCCTCCCAGACTCATTCCCTCTACTCTAGTTTTGCCCTAAGCCTTTATCACCTTATAATTAATATACTGTGATCTATTCTATTTGGTGCCTCTGTCCCCCACACTGAAATTTAGGTTTCACGGGGACAGGGACCTTCTCTATTTGGTTCACTGCTGTGTCCAGAGAGTCTAAAGCAGTGCCTGGCACACAGCAGTGCTCAGTAAAGAGGTGCTGAATGAATGAATTCACACCGGCCCAAGGCAGGCATCTTCTGGGCCAGGAACTGCTGCCGAGAGGTAAGATTTATTAATATGGAGAGAATGCCACGAGGTTTCCTCCGTGGAAAAAGCAGGATAAGCACACCATGTACTTATGGAAAACTATATAAAAATGTGTGGGCATGATACATGCTTTAACTGATCGGGAAGAAATAAAAAATAGTGCTTACATCTGGGAAAGGGGACTTGCTGATGCCTTTTTAGGCCCTTCCGTGAGAAAGAGATACTGAACGAACATCTCTCCTGTAAAGGACTTGCAGATCTGACTGGGATGGAAATCTGTGTTTGTTTTTGAGCGACACATTTCCTTTCTTTTCGTGTAAACATGCCTGCCCTCAGCTGTAGGGTAAGCCCACATTTGGCATGTGCGCCAACCAAAACCACATGAGGCTGCCAAGTTTCCCTTGGGCCTCTCAGTGAGGCCGGAATTTTCTGTGCCGTCTACTCTGGTAACCACTAGTGGCATGTGGCTATTTGAACTTAAATTTCAATTACAATCTTAAAATTTGAGTTATTCAGTTGCACAAAGAATAGTTCATATGATCAATAGCTGGTGGCTACCATATTGGAGTGCACAAGTGTAAAATAATCCTGTCGTCACGGAGAGTTCAGTTGGAGAGTGTTGATCGGGCACATTTGGTGTTCTGTCTCCCATGCGAGAAGGGATCTTACAGGGGAGCAGGGACTTCGATTTGGTTATGGTTATACCTCTGGTAGCTAGCCTAGTGCCTGGCACAAGAACACCTTAATAAATATTTACTGAATGAGTGAATGAATGCACAAATGCTGTTACCTTCACAGCACTAACAACTTGTCAGAGTTCATTTTTTATTTTCTTCTTAGTTCCTCTCTTTCTTTCTCTTCTCTTACATTTATATATACCTCCAAGAAAGGAGACCTAACAATACTGACATTGGAATTACCCCAGTAAAAATGGTGCAGACAGATCACCCTAAAATGAACCTGATTTTCAGCAACCCCATTCCCTCACTCACAAGTTCGTCAACCCCACTCCTAAAAAGGAACACACCACTAAGAACTGCTAGGCATCAGATAAAGATAGATAAAGAAAGAAAGAAAGAAAACTAACAAATAAGGGGGAAGGAAAGGACTGGGAGATTATGCAAGGAGCAGAGTATGTTAAAAAAATGAAAAAAGCAAAGATCAGTAGTATAGAGATGGGACAAGATACTGCAAGTATGAAGCATTAACAGGTCTCTGTAAAATAGGAACATTCTGAGACCAAAAAACAGATTCTTAGAAATTAAAAATATACTAGCAGAAACGAAAAGCTTAATAAAGGAGTAGAAGATAAAACTGAGGGAATCTCAGAAAGTAGAGCAAAAAGATACAGATGAAAAATTTTAAAAATAAATGAACAATCCATGAAGCCCCAATACTGAATTAATGAGTTCCAGAAAGAAAAGAACAGAAAAATAAAGAGGAAGGGGGAGTCATAAATGGAAGAATTCAAGATTTCCCACAACGAATGACAATGAGGGTATGACTGAAAGGCCCACCCAGTGCCTGCCATGGTGACAGAAATAGATCAAGGCACATTGCTGATAAATGTCAGCAAACTGAGGACAGGGAAAAGAAAAACCAGGTCATATACAAAGGCTTAGGAATCAGAATGGCTTTGGATTTCTCTACACTGGAAACTGGAAGACAATGGAGCAGTGCCTCCAAAATTCTGCAAGAAAATGATATCTAACCCAGAATTCTATACCCAGCCAGCCTGCCCAGCAGTGTGAGGGCAGAATAAAGACTTCAGATTTGCAATATCTCCAAAAATTTACCTCCTATGCACCTTTTGTCAGGAAGCTAAAAAGAACAAGGGAGCAAAATACAGAAAGAGCAAGAGTTAGGGTCCAGAAAGCAGAAGCCTAACCAGGAGGAAGGTGAAAGGATGATGGTAAAAAGTAATCCTGAATGACAGCTTTGCTACAAATTGGGGTGGACCAGAAGGCCACAGGAGAAATTTCTTAAATACAATGAAATTAATAAAGTAGCAGATGCTCTTCAACATAGTAAGAGGAGGTTCAGACAATTAGCAGAGAATTTGGGTTTGAAGTAGGCACAAAGAAAACTAAGTAACTGACTTAAAAAAAAGAAAGACAATTATGAACTCCAGGAAAAACAAAGAATTGTGAAGAGAGGAAAGTAATCACAGATTACTACTTGTGGCAGCTGCAAGAGCGTTTACATAGTCATAACATGCAAATACTGAATATTCATCTAACCAGAATCACAACGTGGGACACTGGAGTGGCTTAAAGAATATGACTACGTGTCTTCCATAGTGAGAAATGGATGGTAAAACTGAAAATGCAAGAGGTAGCCATACAGACGTGGTGTTTAGAGACATAAAAATAAATAGCAAACTGATACAATACATGAGGTGAAAAGAAGATTCCTCTAGGATAGAAGAAATGGAGGGTAGGCAGATGGGGACTGTTGCTTTTCTTTTTTTTTTTTAAGAAAATCTTATATTTGACTCTCTAAATCCTATGGATGTATTACTTATAAAAGTACAACTAAAAATTTTAAAAAGTATAAAATGAAATATTTGGAGGAAAATAAATCATTAGAAGCAGGAAATCACAGCAAAAGGTGAAGACAGGAAGCTACTGGGGGCGAGGGTGATGGTGGAGAGGGTAGATGGAAACCCAGTTCCAGAATCAGACCGCCAGGGTTCAAGTCCCAGCCCTGCCAGTTACAAATTGAGGGACTTAAATGGAAATAATATTCATCTGTGGTGGTTTGAAGCTGTACGTACCCTAGAAAAATATGTTCTTAAACCTAGTTCATTCTTGTGGTGTGAATTCACTGTTAGTAGGACTTTTTTTTCCCCGAGGTGCATGGGCTGGGAATCGAACCTGGTCTCCAGCATGGCAGGTGAGCATTCTAGTACTGAACCACCGTGCACCCAACTAGGGCTTTTTGATGAGGTTACTTTAGTTAAAGCACGGCCCACCTCAATCAGGATGGGTCTTAATCTTATGACTAGAGTCCTTTATAAACAGAATGAAACTCAGGCAGAGAAAAAAGGCACAGGAGGCAAAAGGCTGGACACTAAGTGAACCTGGAAGAGAAGGGAGAGACCAGAGACACCGCCATGTGCCTTGGCACGTGACAGAGGAACCAAGGATTGCCAGTAGCCAACCCCAGAATGCCACAGTCTTAGGGGAGGAAACATCACCTTGGTGACGCCTTGATTTGGACTTTCTTCTAGCCTCAAAACCATGAGCTGCTAAAATCCCATTGTTTAAGCCACCCCATCTCATGATGTCTGTTTGAGTGGCCCAGGGAACTAAAATAACCATCTAACATTGTTAAGAAATTAAATGAGTTAATATCTCTAAAACAAGTAAAATAGGATTTGATATATAATAAACATTATAGGAAATTAAAAAGATGTAGGAGTGATACCAACCCCTGGCAAAGACAGAGAATGTAAATGGTACAACCGCTTTGGAAAACGTCTTGGCAGTGATGACTAAAGCTCAGACACACCTCCCCGATGACCAAGCAGTTCTCCCTCTGGGAATATACCCAAGAAAAATGAACGTGTGTGTCCACCAAAGACTTAAACAAGATGCTAAGAGTAATTTCATTCATTATGGCCGAACACTGGAGACAACCCAAATGCCAACCAATAGTAGAATGGAGGAATTCTGGTATATTCATGTGGTGATATTTGCCACAGCAATGAAAAAGAATGGACAGCATGGATGAGCTGGATGAAAAGAAACCAGACACAAAAGGATGTACACAGTTTGACAGTTTAAATTGTGTTCAAAACCAGGCAAAACTAATATCTGATGATACTCGAGGGTGCCTGCAAGGGAGCTGAGGGGTTTCCATGCCTTCTGGGTGTGTGCAAATGGGTGTATATACATTTGTAAACAATCACTGAACTGCACACTTAAGGTTTGTGGATTCACTGTATACCTCAATTTTTTTTAAATGAAAAATCTATTTAAAAAGGGTACAGAATAATGTTCCTAGTGGCGCTACTCAGAATAGCCAAAAGGTGGGAACACCCCAAATGTGTATCAGCTGGTGGATGGTGAACAAAATGTGATCTATCCCTACAATGGAATATTATTCAGCCATAAAAAGGAATGAGGTTCTGATAGCTGCTACGACAGCTTGAAAACATGATGGTAAGTGAAAGAAGACACAAAAGGAAAAATACTGTGTGATCCCACTTATAAGATATACCTAGAATGGGCAATTTCATAGAGACAGAAAGTAGATTAGAGGATACCAGGGGCTGGGGAAGGGGTACAGAGTTTCTGTTTGAGAAGGTGAAAAAGTTTTAATAAGTGGAAGGTGGTGATGGTAGCACAACACTGTGAAAGCAATGCCACTGAACCGTACGTTAAAATGGCAGACTTTATGTTAGCTAGTATTGCTTGCTCCCGGAATTTAGGGACGGGATAGGTTTGAGATCATTTTTTTGAGACTGGGCTGGTATCTCTTGCTAGTCCCATTCTCCCTGCTTGCTACCCAAAACTCAGGATCCAAACAGATTTGGAAAGTGGAGTTCCCCAAGTATCTGAATCCTCGCTCTCTGAATGACTGGACAGATGGGGACTGCAAGGAATAGCTGTAGAGGGAAGAGAGGAAGGCCACTGTGTTTGCAGCCGTCCCTGCTTTCTGATGAAAAGCGTGTGTGCTAATGAAGCAGGGGTGGAGGGCAGGGCCCAGGACAGCAGCCCTGAGTAAGAGAGTGAGGAGAACTGATATTCCTAAGGGTCTTCCTGGAGGCGGTGCTGAGAAGGAAGAAAAATGGGAGAAGGGAGAAAGGCTGGAGGGCTGGGGAAGAAATTTTAAGAGAGGCTGTGAAAAAGCTCTAGGGGGCTGGTGGGTAGCCAGAGCCCTCTTGTGTCCTGTGTTCATGATGTTCAAGATGGAACTTTCTGCGTTGGGCGACGCCGTTTGGGGCTGTCCGGCCAGGTGTGGAGCCCTTGGCATAGCAAATCTGAGCGGAGAAGGCCTGGGTAACACTCACACCAGATTTCAGAGGGCGGTGGAAACATGCAACAGGTCTCAATCATTTTTGGATTGATTACAGGCTGGAATACTATTTTGGATATCTTGGCTTAGGTACAATACATTAGTAAAATTTGCTTCACCTGTTTTGTTGATGACTTTTAACGTGGCTATTTAGGATATTCAGAATGACATGGTAGCCCGTGCTGCGTTTCTGTTGGCACCTTCCCGTCTCCAGTGTTCGGTGACATCCACACGCATTGGCTCAGGGTGGGGCCTTGCTGCCCCGGTTAACAGGCTTTGGAGATGGGAAGACACACTTGGGCCAGCGAGGTGGAGTAGCAAGTAAGGGAATTAAATCTGGCAATTTCAGGAGCTTGAGGCCAGGTAACTGTGGGAAAGTAAGCAGCCCAGGAATTTGCAGAATTCTTGGGAGGGGCTTTGGACTTGAATGGGGGAGGAGTGGGAGTTGGAGTGACTATTAACTCAATCCTAAGGAACAGGGAGAATCTGGATGTCATCTGGGGGTGGAGGAAAGGGAAGGAAGAGGAAGTGGAAGAGGGTGAAGGGGAAGTGCTAGGTAGAAAAGGAGGAGAAGTAGGGCAGAAAAAACAGCAGTTCCAGGAGGCCAGATGAAAAGCGAACTGATAAGGAAATGCTGAAGTTCTCAGTATCAGAAAGAGGGACTTGCAGGCGAAGCACAGAGAGGACACATGGAGAGATGCAAGACAAGCAATCACAGGACCCGCAGAAGAGAAAGATAAGGGAAAGGAGGGAGAGAGAACAATGTTAGGTGGCAAAGTTCAAACTCCATGAGGGCAATTCTCTGGCAGACATGACAATCTGCCTACCACAAGCCATTTACAACCTCCTCCTTTGTTCTTTTCTACAACAGAAGCTGGAAGGCTAGCATATTCAATTGTCCAGAATCCCTTGCAGAATCTGACACATTCTGAGATATAGCTGGAAATCCCTGCAAAAGGCTTATGTTTTTCCTATAAAAAAGCACAGCCTCACTAGGAGAAAGCTCTCCACCTCTTCACTCTTGCCTGGAACTAAGACGTGCTCTGTGGAGGGGTAGCAGCCATCTTGTGGCTATGAGGTAACCAAAAATGTCCAGGAAAGTCTGTACTCCAGGGTTAGAGGGAACAAAAATATGGAAACTATTTTGGATCCCTGACAGTATCCTTGGGCTGTCATGCCAGCCCTGAACTTCTTATTGTGAGAAACAAAGAAACCTCTGTCTGTTTAAGCACTCTTAACGATCCAGGAAACTTACTGTTATCCAGAGCCAAGAATTGTGCCTGGCACACAAGTTGGTGCGCTTTTAAAATTTTTAAATGAATGAATGAGTGGCTTCTGCATTTCTATGAAGCCTAGCTGTACTTTCTGCAACAGGTTCTGAGAGATTTCCCTGTATCCTTATGCTAAACCATCTACCTTACTTAGACCAGATAGAGTAGGCTTCTTTTCCTGTAGCCCAACAATCCTAGTCAAAAAAGAGGGGTAAAAAAAATCTGGTTAGGACTGGTTACATGAAGAGTGAGCAGAGGCTGGGCCTTGGGGGTCGTGATGGGGGGGTAGGGAGGTGAACTGTATAATGCTGATAACCTCCAAACTGGTCCCACTTATGCCCCCTCCCTCCATTCTCCAAACAGCAACCAGGGTGGGCCTTTAAAAACAAGAATCAGATCTCCCCCCCCCCCCACTTAAAATTCTTCCTCCCTGCAAGGCTCTGCCTTTAGAAGTCTACCTGGTTTGTCCCTTACCTCCTCTGAGAGGCCCATTCCGACTACCCTGCTGAAAATTCCCTTCCTTTTTCACACTCTGGCCCATTATGGCTTGCTGAAAGGATACTTGTTGGTTTTTCTGTTTGCATGTTTATTGTTCCTTTCCCACCTCTAGATTCTAAGCTTCCCAAGGGCAGGAATTGTCTGTTTGCTGCTGGCACAGAGTAGGGGCTAAGAAAATAGATGCACCTTGAATGACTGAATACAGGAGGAGGGGCCATGTATGCACTCAGCAGTGTTGTAATTTTGGCCTGCATTTTGGGGCCTGAACGTAACTTTATCCCTATGATTTGGGGAACTAATTAGAAAAACCTATAGTCCATTAGCCAAGTGTCAATTCTAGTGAATCTACTGATAGTGACGATGATGAAGATGATGATGATGATAGTAGCAAAACCCTACAGCAGGCTGGGAACTGTTGTTAGGTGTTCTGCATGGGTCACTTGAGTTAATCCTCACCACATCTCTATGAGGTAGGTCCTCTTGTGATCCCCCCTTTTCAGAATCGGCAAAGGAGGCTCTGAGAGGCTGAACAACAACTGTCAAAAAGGGGCAGGGCCAAGACTGGAACTCTGGCAGTCTGGCCCCAGAATCTGTAACTACTGGATCCTTAAAAACATCACAGGGACCATGCTCCTGGGAGAGAAGAATCCACTCCCATCCGCAGTGGTCTCTGACCTCCAGGCTCATCTACCCCCGCGGGACCCGAGGCAGACGGTGGCACCCTGAGTCCTCCCCTTCTCTGAGCATCCTGAGGGTGCACGCCGCCCAGGCTGACCTGTGCCCCCGAGTAGCCCCCCACGCCCGGCCCCCAGCCTGTGCTGACCCTGCCTTGAGCTGCGTGAGCGCCTCCTCCACGCGGGGCTGGTTGTAGCGCACCATGTAGCTGTGCATGTCGGGGTAGTTGCTGCGGATGTTCTTCTCCGTGGACCCGTTGGGCACCGTCCCAAACTTCAAGGGCGGGTACTGTTCCTGGGGCCGCTGGAACTGCGGCAGAACGGGGAGTCAGCAGGGCGCTCGGGGGGCATCTAGACCCCAATGTCCTGTTCTGGGGGCCACCTACCAGCTGGTGGGCACCCCAGCCCAGAAGTGTTTCTCCACCTTGTTTGACTTTGACCCAAAGAGGGGACACTTCTCTACTCCTGACCAAGCACCCTCCCCCCCACCAGAGACGCTGATATAATCACAAGTAATGATGAAATATCTAACCACCAGAAAGGCCTGATCACGTTCAATCAGAAAGGACACTGACTGCGGAGCTGGGGAGGGACCTGGAGGCCCCTGATGGGCCAGGTATTAACCCTTAAGGTGCTGCACCACGGGTGCTCCTTAAGGAGGCCCCCGGGGCAGGGCTGGCCTGGTTGGGGGACTGTGGGCAGGTACCACTCGCCCATCAGTTCACAAACATTGCATCATTTTTCTAACAGAGGTAGCCAGGCTGGTGTGTGCAGCCTCACTGTCAGGTGTGTATATGACTAAAATAAAAATTTCATATAGTGTTTATTACAAAAGATGTGGTCGACATATTTTCCAGTCTATTCTTTTCCATCCATTACAAATAAAATGCTATTGCAACTCACTGATTTCTTAACCCACTAATAAGTCATGAAACCCCATTAACCACTTCAGTCTGAAAGTGTGCTCTGCAGTCAGGCCCCCGCCCAACTGGCCCATGATAAAGTGAGTACGCTGACCCAGAGGGAGCAGGCTGATTACGCCTGTGGACTCGAATAAATCAAAATCTGGGTTTGAGTTTTGTATTTATTGGTTGCAAATTTCATTTTATTTTTCTAGTAATTCATTTCTATTGCATCTTGCAAATGGACTGGTCTTCAAGTGTCGCGTTAAAAAAAAAACCCTGGCTGGTCTCTGCCCCCAGTTCCTCGGGAGGTAACCTTTACCTTCTTGGAATTTCCCACAGAAGGAGTGCTTTGTTTCGTTTTGTTATTCGCAGTGGGCCCAGGCCCCAGAGAGTTCATATGCTAAGGAGATGGCTGGGGCAGGCACAGCTGCACCGGAAAGACCAAATCTGTAATTAGACGGTTGGGGCTTTGGCTTCATCTCGTCAGCCTGGCATCTCTGGAAAGGGGAAGGGGGCTGGAAAGTGCGTCAGCCTCGGGGGCCCTGATTCCACCAATCATACCTATCTAATGAGACCCCCCCAGATAAACCTGGGACACTGGAAGCTCCAGTGAGCTTCCCTGACTGAGAAAACCATGGCCGTGACTGTAGGGTGGGCATTCTGACTCCCTGTGGAGAGGATGCTAAAGCTTTGCCTTTGAGTCCTCTTCCTTTGGCTTCTGATTTGTCTCCTTTCACTATAATAAATCCTCTTCCTAGGCTTCTGGGTAGAGTGCTTTCAGGGTGCTCTATGAGTTGTTCCAGTGAATTATCAAACCCAAGGTGAGGGGGGCTCTGAAATAGTGGCCAGGGGGTCGGAAGTGCGGTGGCCTGGGCCTCTGAGCGCCCAGCTGGTGCCTGCAGGGCAGTGGCAGTGCTGACTGCCCTGAACCTGTGGAGTCTGGCCTAGATCAGGGCAGTTAAGAGTCAAAATTGAACTGAATTAAGTTACTGCCATCTGAGCAGTTGATGTTGAAGTTTATGAACTTATTATACCAATGGGTTAGACATTTCAAAAGCTAGCCCTTCATCATAGTTTGGGCTAGAATCTCTGTTCCAGGCCACTGCCCCTAAAACACTCTGTGACACTTCCTTCCCTGGGAACATTTAATTGGCTCATTTTGAAATGTACCCTATCACCTTCTGGAACATTCCATTCTCTCCTTTTGGAACTCCTGGGAAGAGGACCCCCAGGAACCCCCTCTGCCTTCCTGTGTGCCAAGCTCCGTGACCTTGGCTCAGGCCTCCCCGTTCCCACCCACCCCCATCCCCCAATACCTTGCGGTCACTGAGCCCAGACACAGTGTCCACGTACTCCTCCTGGATCATGAAGGCAGCCAGGTTGGCGGTGTAGCTGGCGAGGAAGATGACGGCGAAGAAGGCCCAGACCAGCACCATGATCTTGCTGGTGGTCCCTCGGGGGTTCTCCACGGGCACCGAGTTATTGAACACCAGGGCCCACAGCAGCCAGATGGACTTTCCAATGGTGAAGGTCGAGCCCCCAGGGCCTGCAGGGGGCCAGGAGGGGGGACATGGACCCCAAATCCTTCGGCTCCATGAAGGAGCATAAAACTACGGTTCCCGGGGGCCCCTGAGGCCTCTGGTCCCTGGAGGGGCCAGGGCTGTGCCCGGGGGCTGGGAACCGTAGACCCATGTGGCCGGGAGCTCCGAGGCGGGCCGGGGAGGAAGGGCACTCACGCTTGCCCGTGGCCAGGCTGCGGTTGTAGCCGACGGGGCTGAGGTACTCGAAGACGAAAACCGTGACAGCAGCCACGGTCAGGCACATGACGAACATCATCACCCACACGGCGGGGCTGTAGGGCTCTGCGGACAAGGGGGCGTGGGAGCAGCTCAGCCAAGCAAGGCCGGAGGTGTCTCCGATCTGACCCATCGCAGGGACAGAGCCCAGTGCCCGCCCAGACCCTGGGAGACCAGGCTCTCTTTTGTGGCCTCAACCACCAAATGCAAACCATCTCCTAAGTGTTTCCTAAGCCCAGACCCGAGTCTCCACCTTCCCCTCCGCACCATCGCCTCCAACCACTGAAGGGGTCCCACCCTGAACTCAGCGCCTCCTCTCGGGTCCTTTTGGTGCCGGCCTCACCCCTTCCCTCTCTCCTTCCTGGTCACAGCCCGCAGGCCCCAACCTCCAGCCTCGATTCCACCCTGGTCTTTTCTCTCCGTTCTCATAACCCAGGCCTCCTCCTCTTCCCCAGACCATCCCCCAAATAACCCTGGAGGAGTCTTTCTCTACCCACCCAGAGCTCACTCCCCCCTTCCCCTGCTCACAGCCCCCTCCCCCCAACTCCTGGCACCTGTGGTGCCCCTAGACAGTCCCAGTCCCTCAGCTTTGCTTCCTCAGGAACCCAGAACTCTGAATGGGCCTCACCCTCCCTGCCTTGTCCCTGCAGTTCCTCTGACAGGCGCATGTTGGATGACCATCAGCCAAGCTCCCATTCCCACATGCCCTCTTCAAAAACATTTGCTAGCTGAGCATCATTGCCGCCAGCAGGTCACTGGCAAGCAAACCCAAGCCACCACTTCCCTGGGAGAAGTACTGGGTGCTTTGCCCTCTCTGGGCAAGCTGCCAGAGCTGCCCCCATCCCAGCAGGGTCACTGCCCCGGGCTGTCACTGCGGCGTCTGCTGACATGCCTGCTGCCTCTACTGGACAACTTGACAGGGCATATAGATGGCCTTGTCACCCCCCTGCTGGGTGCTGCCCGAGGGCAAGGGCCCCATGTTGTGCTTCCGAGTGTGTCCTGCGGGGACCTCTGTGCAGAGGAGGCCACAGGAATAAACAGAAAGCAAAACCAAAGGAAGGGACGTCCCTTTTCCTGGCCCCTCCTGGGAGCTCTACTCAGACAGAAAATGGGAACATATAGGAACTGCCCCCTCTGGCCCAAATATGCTTCTCCTGCCTTCTCCAGCGCAATAAATGTGAACTCTACTCAAAAGATCAAGCTTTGGGCGGTCAGTCTTGACTCCCCCCTTGCCTCCAGATCCACACAGAAGCCACCAGCCCATCCGGTGCATCAAGTTCCCAACCAGAACTCGAGTCTGCCCACTTGTCTCACCCCCCACCCTCCCCTTGCAGACCCCAACCTCTCTCTGGCACAGACGCCTGCAGTAGCCTCCTTGTTGGCATCCTGCTTCTGCAGAGCTGCTAGCAAGGTATCTTAAAAGCCTAGATCTGCTCACACTCCCTCCACACTCTGTGGTTAAAACCTCTGTCACTGCAATAAGCGAAAAACCCAAACTACTGTGTAAAAGGCCCTGAGATCTGGCCCCCTTCTTCCATCCTCCCGGCCACACTGGGTCTCAACCCTCATCTCCCACCCCTCTCGTCCTCACACCCTCTCCCCTTCAGCCACACCGGCCTCCCGCTGTTTCACAACACTCCCCGCTTAGGGCCCTTGCTGCTCTCGCTGCCCAGGATGCTTTCCCACCCAGATCCGTGCAGGGTGGGGGCACCGCCTCAAAAGGGCCCTGCCTGGCTACCCACGTAGCACCTCCATGGTTCCCTTTTTCTGTGGCATGTATCACATTCTCTGAAGTGGTATTGTCTGTGTGTCCTTTCGAGAATTACTGTCTGTCTTCCCCAGGAGGAGGGAGCTCCTGGGTAGGGATTTGAGTCTGCCTCCTTCACTGTGGTGCTCCAATGTGCTCGGATTACGCTAATCTCTTTTCCTTCTGTTATCACTACATACTGGGGAAAACTCAGGTTTGGTGGGGCCTGAAGCGTATAGAATTTGGGGGGCCCTCTTTAAGAAAGAAGAATACAAAATCACAAAAGCAGGTACAGGGTATTGGAAGGAGACACACCAGAAGACACACCAGAGAAGGCTCCGGAAGCTCTGTGTTCATTGGCTTCATGGTAAAATTGCTCTGGTAGGGGCAATCATCACCCCTCTTTTACAGATTAGGAAACCAACGCTCAGAAATGATCTCACTTCACCAGGGCCACCCAGCCAGTACAGGCGATACTGGGATGGAACCCCAGGTTTTCTGACTGCAGGGTCCATTCTTAGGAACTACTGATTCTGCTTGTGTGAGGCCCAGCTCCCCGTCCCGGGCCCTGGCTCACCGAGGAAGGCCGAGGGGGACACGGTGCCATTGCTGCGTGCCACCATGACACTGATGCCCGTCTCCACGAAGGGCACGGAGAAGTCCACAATCTCAGAGCGCTCCTCGTTGATGGTTAGGGAGCCGATGGCCATATCCGCGCGCTGGTAGAACACCTGGAGTGGGGGTGTGGGGTGAGGGGTGGGGCAGGCAAGGACCAGCCCAGCAGGAGTGAGGGGGGGTGTCGCAGAGTGGGGAAGGGGAGGGTGGGAGCAAGAGGCAGGGAAAAGGAGCAGGAAGTGGTAGCCTCTCCCCCATGAAGCCCACTTAAGGCTTAGGGTTCCACCTCTAGGTTCCACTCCCTCCTCCTAAGAGTTCCCTCCCTCTTAACCCTGCTCCCTCCAGCCCCAAAATTCCCTCCTCCTGACCTTGCACCCCCCAACCCAGAGGTCCTTCCTCTGAGCTCTGCTTCCTACCCAACTGCTCCCCTGGGCTCCATCCCCTCAGGCCCAGGAATTGCTCTCTCATGGACTAGTCCCTGGCCCTGCCCTTCCCAAGGTGGACTCCCTCCAGGCCCCGCCCCTCTGACTAGGCCCCACCCCTCTCACCAGACCCCGCCCTCAGAGGCTCTGTTCTCGGCCTTCAACCCAGGCACTCCCTCCAGGCCCCGCCCCCGAGCGTACCCCTCTCCGTCCTGTCCACCCACCTCCCCGATCATGCCGTTCCAGACGCCATCGATCTTCTTCCCGTGCTTGCCGTTGGTCACCAGGTAGAGGTCGTAGCTGAAGCCGATGGTGTGTGCCAGCCGCTTCAGAATATCGATGCAGAAGCCCTTGCAGCACCGCTTTTCTGGGCGGGGGGCGTCCGGCGGAGGGCTGCGGGGAACAACTGAGCTTGGGAATGCTGGCGATCCCCCTTAGACTCTCCCCTGGGGTGAGGGATTAGGAGGGCACGTAGAGGTTAAAACTATGATCCGTCTCTCTGGGGAAACTGAGTCTCAAAGAAGTTAATGGTTTGCTCAAGAGGTACACACAGCTGGAGGGCCAGATGCCTGGGTCCTGGGAGAGGAAGGCGCTGGGGTCGCCCAGGACTACCGGGCTTCAAGGGAGGAAAGTACTGAGGCTGGAGCTCCTGGACCCCCAGCTGTCACCTGTGGGTGCGGTTGAGCTGGCTCCGGCAGGGGACAGAGTCTCGGATGCAGGTGCCGCTGATGGGGTCGGCCGGCTCCACAATGACAAAGGGCCTCTCCTCAAGTGTGGCCACTGTGAGATGCTGCGTGTCATCCACGGGCTGCAGGAAGCGGCCGTAGCGGGACCACAGTGGGTACTTGAGGCGGAGAGTCTGCTGCTCCCAGCTGCCGACCTTGGCCAAAAAGAAGAGGAGTCAGGTTTCCTAGTGGGACTTCCCAGGATGTCCTGGCCCCCATGACCCTCCTTCCTCAGGCCCAGGGTCCCATCTGGGGCCAGTCTCCTTTCTCCCTCCAGGACCCAAGTGCCCCTTTCTCCTTCAAAGCCAGAAGCCTTTCAGCCCCATCTTCCCCCAGGACAAGCCCAGGCTCCCAGTTCCTCCCCAGGGGCCCAGGAGTCCAGCTCTCTCCCTCTCCCATGCCTGAGGTCTGGGCTGGGACTCACCACCTCCCAAGTCCTGTCTCTGGTGAGTGAGATAACCACCAGGGAGGGATTCACCAGGAAGCCTTCCTCATTGAAGGAGTAATCCCGGTTATCCCAGGTGATGTTCATGAAGTACCTGTACAGGAGGAAAGAGGCCGTGTGGGGACCTGGGCTGGGTCCCCCTGTGGCTGAGGGCAGAGAAAGTCCCCTTTCTACTGACCACCCAGCCCCCAGGTTGATTCTCTTCTCCCTCACCTCCGAGATCCTGAAAGCACAAGCACTCTTTCCTGCTCAGCATTCTCCCCTTGAGTGCCAGACAAGGCCCCAGCCCCTCAACCTGGCCTTGACTCGCCTGGTTCCACCAGCCTCTGCAGCCCCCTCTCTCATCGCTTTACTCTCTTAAGCTCTTCCCACCCAGAAACCCTTTTTGTGCTCTACCAAGAATGAATGGCAAGGTGTCCCCTAAACGCACCAAGCGCTTTTCTATCCCCTGGACTTACAGGTGCGGTTCTTACTGCCTGGAACACCTTATCCTGTCCCTTCTCATCCTGACCAACTCTTATGTGTCTTCAAGACTCAGATCAAATGTCACTTCCTCTGGAAGAAGCCCTGGGGGAGTCTCTGGACTCCTAGATATGTTTGCTATGCAATATCACTTGCTACTCTGTGACTGCCTCTTACCTCCTCCCGCGGGTCATCAGGCTGGACCCTTAGTGCCATCCTCTCCTGCTGACTCCCCCTCCCCACTCCCCCAGTTCATCTTCCCCAGTCCTGGCCTTCCTGACCTGGGGGCTCTCTCTGCCCAGTCCCCTCCTCTCCACATCCACAGCGCTGGCTCTGGTCTGGACTCAATGTTCCCTTCTTAAGGGCACCCCAAGAGACTCCAATCTCTGTCCTCCAGTCTGTGCCCCCACCCCAACCAGCCCCAGAGGAACAGATCCCATCTCCCTCCCCTGTTAAAACCCTCCCACAGCTCCCCAGAGCCCTGGAACAAAGTTCAAGATTTCCAACCTGGTGTCCGAGGTCCCTGTGGCCTGGCCCTGTCCACTTCCCTGGCCTATCCCCCTTTATGTGTCACACTACTGCCTTCATCCACCTTGACCTACTGTGGTCCCATTAACCTAGGGTTTTGCACATTCTGTTCCCCCTCTATTCCTTTCTATTCCTGAGAGCAATTCTACCACCTTAGAATCCAATGAAACCCCTTACCCTGGTCTGAAGGCCTTCGGTGAACTTGGCCTGGTGTGCCTCTTCAACCTCTACTCACACCCCTCACATACTGCCCATGCTGCTCCAGCCACAATGGTCTTGTTTCAGATTCCCAAACAGGCAGTCCCAGCCCTAGGGCCTTTGCACTTAACACTCCTGCTCCCTTTCTCTTCGAATGCTTGGCTCTTTCCCTTGATTGGTAATCTACCTCCAAATTTCACCTACCCTAAAAGGCTTTTCCTAACCACCACCCTTAACCCAGCCCATAGGCCCTCCTTACCACATTCTCCCTGTTTTATTTTCCTCTCAGTGGTTATCACCTGCTGGTATTTTCTTCTTTTTGTTTGTCTACTGTCTGTCTCCCCCATTCAACTGTAAGCTCAGTGAGAGCAGGGGCCTAATTCAGTACTATAACCCTATACCTAAAGCAGTGTTCAGTACATGATAGACTCAAAAAAGGGCTTATGAATGAATGAATGAATGAGCAATTCATTCTTCAGGTATCAGCTTAGATGTCTTCTCTTCCCAGAAGCTTCCCTGACTCCAGAGGTTGACCGATGTCTAGTCTAGGATGCTTTGGAAGGCTGATTGGGACTAATAAAAATTCCTCTCTCTGGAAGATATTAGGTGTGAGATTTGGAGAGACAATTAGTAGCCAGGACAAGCTGAAGTTATGAGGGAGCAGAAATTCTGGGTAAGCGGTGGTGAGAGAACTGACCAGCCTTGGGGAGAGGCAAGTCTGATAGAGAAAGAGAGAGAGAGAGAGAGGCACAGAGAGACAGGGGCAGTGAGAAAGTAAGGAAGAGACAAGAGTCAGAAGGAGATGAAAGCGTGACTGGGCCCAGGCTTGGCTTCAGATCCTGATATATTGGTTTCCATGTATTTACCTTCCTAATAAACCTCCATTTCCCAGAGGAAACTTGAATGAGACCTTGTCTTTTGTAACCAAAAATGCCAGGCATACTTATACATAGAAAACTACAAAATATTGTAGAAGAAATCAAAGAAGACCTAAATAAATAAAAGGACATTCCGTGTTCATTGACTGGAAGACTAAATATGGTTAAGATGTCGATTCTACCCAAAGTGATTACCAGATTCAACACAATCCCAATCAAAATTCCAGCGGCGCTCTTTGCTAAAATGGAAAAGTCAATCATCAAATTTATATGGAAGGGCAAGCGGCTCTGAACAGCCAAAACTATCTTGAAAAAAACAAAGTTGGAAGATGATGCTGGCACAAGGACAGACATATAGACCAATGGAATTGAACTGAGAGTTCAGAAATCAACCCTTACATCTGCGGCAACTGATTTTTTTTTTAAATTTTAAATTTAATTTAATTTTTATATATTTTTTAATTTTAATATTTGTTTGCCCTATTATTTATTTATTTTTATTCATATGTTTTACTCACCTGTCCATACCGTAGATAAAAGGAGCATCAGACACAAGGTTTTCACAACCACACAGTGACATTACAAAAACTGTATTATTATACAGTCATCTTCACGAAACATGGCTACTGGAACACAGCTCTACAGTTTCAGGCAGTTCCCTCCAGCCTCTCTAATACACCTTAAATGGCCATTGATTTTTAACAAAGGACCCAAGTCCATGCAATGGGGAAAAAACAGTCTTTTTACTGTTGGGAAAACTGGATATCCATAGACAGAAGAATGAAAGTGGCCCCTTACCTCATACCACATGCAAATATTAAGTCAAAATGAATCAAAGACCTAAATATAAGAACCAGAACTATAAGACTCGTGGAAGAAACCATGGGGAAACATCTTCAGGACCTTGTGTTTGGCAATGGTTTCTTAGACTTTACCTCAATAACATGAGCAACAAAAGAAAAAAATAGATAAATGGGACTTCGTCAAAATTTATAAGGTTCGTGCATCAGAGGACCTCATCATGAAAGTAAAAAGACAACATACAGAATGGGAAAAAATATTTAGAAACCACATATCCAGTAACAGTTTACTATCCAGAATATATAAAGAAATCCTACAACTCAACAAAAAGATAAACAACCCAATTTAAAAATGGGCTAAAGACTTGAAATAGACATTGGCCTAAAGAAGGTATACAAATGGCCAAAAAGGACAAGTTGCTCAACATTATTAGCAATTTGATTTGACGTAAATTAAAATCACAATGAGATACCATTTCACACCCTCTAGGAAAATAAGTGTTGGACAGAATGTGGAGGAATGGAACATTCTTACACTGTTGGTGGGAATGTAAAACGGTATAGCCACTGTGGAAGACAGTTTGGTGGTTCCTCAGAAAGTTAAGTATAGGATCACCACATGATTTGGCAATCCCACTTCTAGGTATATGCCCCAAAGAACTGAAAGCAGGGACTTGAACAGATATTTGCTTACTGATGTTTATAGTGGCATTATTCACAATTACCAAAAGATGGAGCAATCCAAGTGTCCATAAATACATGAATGGATAAACTGCATATGGTGCGTGTATATACAATGGAATATTAATTCAACCATGAAAAGAAATGAAGTTCTGATACATGTGACAGTGTGGATGAAACCTGAAGACGTCATGTTGAGTGAAATAAGCCAGACACAAAAAGACAAATATAGTATTATCTCATTGATATGAAATAATTAGAATAAGCAAATTCATAGAAGTCAGAAACTAGAATAAAGGTTACCAGGGGAAGAGTGGGGAAAGGAATGGGGTGTTATTGTTTAAAGGGAACAGAGTCTCTGTTTGGGGAGATGGAATAGTTCTGCTAATAGATGATGGTGAAGGGAACACAACAGTAACCTAATTAATGCCACTGAATTATCTATTTGAATGTGGCTAAGAGAGGAAATTTTACGGTGAATATATGTTACTAAAATAACAAAACCAAAACAAACAAACAAACAACCAGGACTGCATAACACAAACAATAAACTCTAATGTAAACTGGGGACTATAATTAATAGCACAAGTATAATAATAGCTTAATATTAGCTCATTAAGTGTAACAAAGATACCACCTTGGATGCAAAGTGTTAATAATAGGGAAAGCTGTGTGTGCGAGGGGTGTAGAGGGGAATTCTGTATTTTCTACATAATTTTTTTTACAACTTCTCTAATTAAAAAAAAAAAATCCCCAGCTCACACAGTACTCTCCCCTGGGCTCCCGGAGCGCCTGTGCCACCTCTATCATTGCAGGCTCCGTGCTGCGTCGTCATTATCTCCATCCTTGTCTGCCACCCTACAGGACACTGTGTTCTGTGAAGATGAGTCCCTGGTCTTGTTCATCTCTGTGTTCCCAGCTCCCAGCATGAGCCCTAGTTCCTAGAGGGCGCTCAGTAAGTATTTATGAAGGAGGGAAGCTTTTCCCACCCTCTTGTTGCTGATTCTGATTCCCAACTCACAAGTCCTCACTCCTGCTTCTTTAGGTCTTCTTCCCCCACCCACAGCCTCTCCCCAAGTTCACCTCACCCTCATTCCAGGATAACGGGACCCTCCCAGCACTTACTCTGCCACCAAACTCATCAGTTTCTCCAACTTCCAAAGCTTCCATTGGTGGAGATGCTATTCTCCATCAAACTCTATTCTTCTAAAATAAGTGTGAGCTGGGCACATGGCCACCTGGCCACCGTCTACACTTCCCAGCCTTCTATGCGGCAAGCCCTGGCCCTGTGCCAGAGTAATATTCAAATTACCTAATAACTCATCCAGGCCATTTGACTATAGTCTCACCAATAAGATGTGCGATATGCTCGTTCCTGCCTCACTGGCTCAAAAGGAAATGGCTTACTCTCCATGCCCTCTTTTCCCCTTCTTATGAGCTAGAGTCAAATTTGCCTGCAACCCAGCTTTGTCTGTATAGAAAGGGAGAAAGCACAGGAACAACAAGGGAAGATCCTGGGTCCCTGATGGTCACATGGAACAGCAACTTTCTGACAACCTGGCCACTCATCTCTGGATTGTTATGTGAGAGAACAAACTGTCTTGTTTGGGCCACTGAATTGTTGGGTCTTTTTGTTACTGAAGCTTAGCTCCTACTCTAATTAGGATATTTCATTGACCCTAAGATGCCATCAGTTGCAAGCTGTGCTGCTATATTACCTACCACACAGAAAAAGTACTGCTCATTAATCCATGACAAGCCATCAATGGTAAGATCCATCTTGATTTTCAAAGACAATAAAATGTGTGTCTCAGAATTATGAAATTTAGTAATACACTCACTGGGCCTCAGGTGGTTCCTCCAAAATTACCTGATGTAACCCCAGAAGGGAGGCCCAATTACACCCATTTTATAGAAAAAGAAACTGAGGATCCCTGAGGGGATGTGACCTATTTGAGATTACTCAGCCAGTGAGTAACCCAAGCAGTCAAGCTGCAGAGGCGTCCCTGTATCCGCCCTGCCTTCCGGGGTCCACTCACCTATGCAGACTCTCCCCACGGTGGGTGCGGTTCTGGGCGCGACAGTCGTGGCCGAGCTCGGGCAGGAAGCCGTAGTCGCGCAGCAAGGCCTGGGCACCTCTAGCCACCACAGCCACGCCAGCTGCCACCCGCCGGGCCAGGTCATCCCGCCAGCCAGCTGAGCGCACTGCAAACAGTCCAGCAGGCAGTGGGGCTCCTCCTGGCAGGAGGGGGGGCTCCCCAGGGGCCCCTGAGCCCCCGCCTCCAGCCAGCTGGGGCCCCACCATGAACCAGACGTAGCCAGGCCCAGTGAGGCCTGCCTCCTCGGCTGCTCGGAACACTGGCTCGGCCTCCTCGCGAGCGCAGAAGAGTAGGCGGATCTGCGCACTGACACTGCGGAGCTGGGCCCCCAGCACCGCCTCACCCGCCCCAGGGTCCAGCGTCAGCGCCCCTCGGTGCTCCCAGCCCACCAGGCTGCCGTCGGTCAGCACCTCAATGTAGGACAGGAAGGCCCGGTGGCCGGGGGCACGGGTGGTCACCGCCACGAAGGATGTCCAGTCGTACTCCTCCAGCACCTCAAAGATGACCTGAAGCTGCTGCTCCGTGGAGGAGCCCAGCTGCAGGAACGTGGAGCCCTTCTCCTGCGAGGAGGGAGGAGGATGTCAGGTGTCCAGAAGAGGGAACCACGGAGAAGGAACCTCCGGGCAGTCAAGAAGGACCCACACCTCCCAGGGGTCAGTAAGGGAAGCGCCTTTCCCAGCAGCCAATGGGGGAGTGCCTTTCCCAGTGACCAATGAGGAGAGCGTATCTCCCAGCGGCCAATGGGGGAGCGCCTTTCCCA
The DNA here is from genome assembly GCA_004026745.1 of Myrmecophaga tridactyla. Classification (NCBI taxonomy): domain Eukaryota; kingdom Metazoa; phylum Chordata; class Mammalia; order Pilosa; family Myrmecophagidae; genus Myrmecophaga; species Myrmecophaga tridactyla. Next base: position 55,413 of record PVIY010013566.1, read on the forward strand.
GCGACCAATGAGGAGAGCTTATCTCCCAGTGGCCAATGGGGGAGCGCCTTTACCAGCGACCAATGAAGTCCACCTTTCCAAGCGACCAATGAGGGGAGCTTGTCTCCCAGCGGCCATTGGATGAGCGTCTTTCCCAGCGACCAATGAGGGAGCTCGTCTCCCAGAGGCCCGTGGAGGAGCTGGTCTCCCAGTGGCCAAAAGCTGATCGCGGTTCTCAATATGGTCTGAGGAGGAGCTGTCCACCAAGCCTATTTCCGTTTCCTTCTGGGGCACTGAGATAGACCCCGTTATTCTAGGCTTGCCGGTAAAGCCTCCCCCCCCCCCACACCCTACGAACCTTGCTCTCTTACTTGTTTGTGGGCAACTGCGGAGGTCGCAGAAGAGAATCTGAGGTCCTAGGGGATCACAGAGCCACAATACAGAAGCCCAAGTACCAGAGTCATGTCTGGGGGAGACCCACCTCCAACCTGGAACACCCATTCGGGTTTTATATGAGTTAGAAACAACCTATTGTGTAGAGCCACTGAGATTGGGGGGGAGCTAACATTATCTTAATATGCCCGGGATCCAATGGCGGAACTAAACTCCCAGCATGCGGTAATGGGGATGCTGAAGGGACTGTATCTCCCAACTGGAAGAAGCTTTACTGTGTGGGCTTTCTTCACTGGTTTTCCTCCTGTTCCCTCTTTCTCTGTCTCCTTCCTGGCCCATCTTTCTTGCCCCAGCATTCTTTTCTGTCCTCTCTCCCTAGCAATCACATCCAGACCCATGGGTTTAAATACTGTCTCCTGTGCTGTCCAATACGGTAGCCACTACCAATGTATGGCTATTTAAATTAAAATTAAACAAAATTTAATCTGGGAAATTTTTCATTTCCCACATGCAACACCACTGTCAAGTGTGCAGCAGCTACGTGTGGTTAGTGGCTACCATACTGGACAGCGGCAGGTATAAACCATCTTTGTCATTGCATAAAGTTCTATTGGACAGAGCTGGACATGTTGATGGCTGCTATCCTCAGTCACTAACTTTTTCAGTGAGCTCTGGACAAACCTATTCCCCTTTCTATTCAACTCTGTTTGGATCTCCAAGTGCCATCTCAAAAGTGGCATGTCAAAAGCAAAATTCTTGATCTTTCCCCCACTACAAACCTGCTTCCTGTATTCCCCTTATTCACCCAGCTGTTCAGCCCCAAACCTAAATCATCCTTTCCCTCCTTTTTCCTCATACTCACATTCAGGCCATGTCCAAGACCTCTCTGCTCTGTCTTCAGAACATAACCCTAGTTGTCCATTCTGCATTCCGGTCCCTGTCACAACCCAAATTGTCACCACTTTCCTCTCTTGACTGAACAACTGCAACAGCTTCCTAACCCTTCTCTACTTCCATCCTTGCATGTTCCAGTCCGTTCTCCAGTCAGCAGCCAGACTGATTGTTTAAAAATATTAATTGGACCACATCCCTTCTCCATTGTAAATCTTCTAATGGCAATCTGCCTTCCTAAGAATCAAAGCCAAAATCTTCACCATGGCCCACAAGGCCCTGCAAGAACTGCCCCCCTTTGCCTCTCTGACCTCATCGGCCTCCACTTCATGCCCACCTCAAGTCTGCTCCAGCCACATCTGTCTCCTCCATCTTCTTCTAACACACTAAGTTCCTCAGTGCTTCAGGAGCTTTGCCTTTTGCAGTTGCCTCTCTCAGGGACACTCTCCAACAGTGACTCCTGGTGGACCTACCCTTCCTCATTCCTCAGGTCCAGCTCAGTTGTCACCTCCTCCGGGAGGCCTTCCCTGACTTCCCCATCTATTGAAGCTCCCTCTGGTCTTTACATCATCCTGTTCATTACCTCCATGACAGATTTCACTATCTATTAATCATTTTGTTTGACTCCCCTTTAGAATGCAAGCTCCATAAGAGCAGGGACCTTGTCTTTTTTTGTCCCTTCCCCTCCTCCCCCCCAACTCTATTCCCTAGAACTTAGGACAGTCCTGGCATAGAATCACCCCTCAAAAAACTTCCCAGTGGTGCAATGAGCACAGGGAGGTGTTTGCCTGTGGGTATATGTGTAGGGGACAGTGCAGCTCTCCTGAGGGGATGAGGTCTCCACATGCAGCGAGAACCCTGGGTGGGACTTACACTTCAGAGGATGGAGGCATGCTTAGGGGCCACAATCCCAGAATTCAATGGGGCCACAAAGCGAACTGTGAGGACCACCCTTTCTTCACGCCAGATTCAGAGACAATAAGGGGACTACATTTCCCAGGAATCAGTGAATATACACTGAGCAGATGACAGTGCCCAGCAGACAGTGAAACGGAGTGGATGGACCACACTTCTCAGCAGCAGCAGAGACGTGAGGGAGCACATCTCTTAGTATGCCATGCATGTGGCGGCCAGGAAATAATTAGTTCACCTTGCTGGTGATCTGCCTACAAATCTGGACAACCTCATGCCAAGGACACCAGGAAAGTTGGACAGATGTCCTTCCCAGAATGCTCCAGACGGGAGAGAACTGCGAGTCCCAGCATGCAGCAGTGTCCAGTCACAAAGCCACCTGTCCTCAGCGCAGGGAACTCAGGGGCCTCCATCCTCCAGCAAGCCTCACCTCTTTGCCCCACTGACTCTCAAATAGGCCTCACCCCATTCTCAAGCAACTCCTCTTAGGTGACCCTTCCCCTTTTTCCCCAAATCCATGGATCAAGCTTGGTGCAGTTTTCTCCTTCGCTTCCAGAAGTCCACACCAGCTGCCCCCTCCTGTGCCCCCGGGGCAGCAGACCTCTCTCTAGGCCATGCCTAGCTGCAGCCTTCACCCTAACCCTCCCCTGCTGCCTCCTGGCTTTGGCCTTTCTCTGGCTGACCCTGCCTCTATTGCAAGTCTCCCGGGCTCAAAGTCCGCATTCCTCCTTCCACGCCTTGCACCTCAAGGCTAAATAGGCCCAGGACATTCTTTCACTCTAGACCCCGCCCCTTCACTACCGTCCAGTGCTTAGGCCCCGCCTTCTCCCTTGTCGCGCCACTCACTGGCTAGCCCCGTACTTTCCCTGACTCTCCCCTTCTCCCCCTCCTCCCTAGTCTCCACCCTATCTAGACCCCGTTTCATTCCACCCGATCTTTCATTCGCTGAACCCAGACCCGGGCCCTCCCTCAGCTCTCGTCTATCTCTGGCAGGTGCCTTTTGGCCCCTCAGGCTCCGCCCCTCTCCGGCTAGCCCCTCCCCTTACCCTGTCCCTCTCCTGACTCGTCTCTCCCGCAGACCCTCGCCTATAAGAACTGAGCCCACGTCCTCCCCAGACCCTGGGCATCGATATTTGGCCCCTCTCAGACCCTGGTTCTCGGTAGCGACACCCCAGCTCATCGTACAGACCACGCCCCTCCTCGTAAGCCCCACCTTTCGCCTAGGCCT
>PVIY010013567.1:0-37864 GCA_004026745.1 Myrmecophaga tridactyla
TCTTTTTTTTTTAAATTTGCATATGGGCAGGAGGCACCAGGGATCGAACTCCAGACCCCCAGCACGGCAGGTCGGCAGGTCGGAGCTCTGCCTGCTGAGCCACGGCAGCCGCCCATATAAATCAGAATGTTTATTCTAAAATTAGAAGGAAAGTGTTTTCCAGAGTACATTGTTCTGTTTAGTTATATTTGTGCTTTTTATTTTTCTTAGGTATTTATTTGTTCTTCAGTTAAAACAGGATATTCTCAGTGGAAAGTGAGTATTTGAGGTAACTGCAAATTGTTTGGGTGGTTGAAAAACGATTTTGTAAAATAAGTTCATGGTTAATCATGGTTAATCATGAAAAAGAAATGGTCAACAAATAAAGTTTGTTTTTATTTCCATTTATATTAAAGTAAAGGCCATGAAGTTGACTTGTCTAACAAACCTGTGTTTTGCCCTCAGGTTAGAATGTCCTTTTGACATAGCAGTTCAGTTAGCAGCTTATAATCTGCAAGGTAAGCAGTTTTTATGTTGACCATTAGGACTATGAGTACTTCTTTTTCTGTGTTCATTTTAGTTTATTTCAAGAATAAAAAAATATGTTTTCCAATAAATAAGATTAATGAAAAACTCTTTTGTACCTTGTTAAATTGTCAGATATTGTTAAATTTAGGTATTTTCTTCTTTAAAAGTTGGCATCAAAAAGGGAAATCATATAATTTCAGTCCTTTGCAAATAAAAAGAAATACTCTGATTGGAGTATCTGTATATATACTAGAATAAAAGTATATTTAAATAAAAATAAAAGTAATATTTAACGATTACTTAGAATTTAGTATTTTAAAGTTTTTTTGGTGATTCCAAATTTACCCTTGAATTCTCTAAGATTAGTAGTATTTATTTGCCATTATATTGCTAGTAATAAAACTAACATTATGTTGCTTAGTCAGTGTTTCAGCTGTTTAAGAAAGCATATTTTCTTGTGGATAATAGGGCTTGGTGACTGGAGGAAATTTCTGTACTTCAAAAAATTTGCCACTAGTTAAATTGTTGTCACCTTTTTCTGCATATACTGTCCTACTGTGTTCTCCTCTGTAGAATGTTAGATAAATGCTAGCTTGGAAATGATGTACCTCTATCATTATAATGGTCAGAAGTATGTGATTTCATGCATATTTTCTTGAAAGTGTACTTTTTACATTTCATTATTTTCCTATGTGAGGTTAATTCTAAAATTTTTCAGATCTGCTGAAAACTATCATTTTCAATATTTATTTTGTCATTTATCACTTTATATATCCTGTCTGTGCCTCATTGTGTAAGTTTCATATCATTCAAAGTATATGCTTCTTGACAACAGGGTACTTCTACATTTTTGTGTATTTTTGTTTTGGTTTATTCACTCATTTTGATTAGTCAGCAGAGTGTTATAAATTTAAATTACCTTCTAACTCACAAAATTTGAGAAAATTCACCCCAAATTTTGGATTCCTGGATACTCTTGAAAAATAAAAAGAGATCTGGCGAGACTAAACCATCATTCCTTTTTATAGCTGAATAATATTCCACTGTATGTTTACACCATATTTTATCTAGTCATCTGTTGATGGATATTTGGGTTCCATTTTTTGACAATTGTGAATAACAATTACAATAAAATTAACATTAACATTTTAGCATACAGTATTGTTTGATTCGTACACGTGACTCTTTTTGGTGATCTCTTTGCCCTCCTATCATATTTTCTCCCAAATACAAGCTTGCTTTCTCTTTCGTCATGACACCACTATTTTTATGATTCCTCCAAACTTCATGTTATAGTGTATACATTTCTTTGACTTAAGTGTAATAGTTTCCAAATCTTATGAATTTTTAAGAATAAATTTAGTGAAGTGTATTATTTCTATCTTCATGAAATCTCCTTGTTTCTCATGTATGACTTATATTTTACCTAGATCAGAGTTATTTTTCTTATTAGCATTTTCTCATACTTTGCAGTTCGTGTTTTTCACAGTTCTTAAAAAATAATTAACTGGCATCTATGTGAAGCATCTAACTGATATGTGTAGAACATGATACCATATATCTTTGTAAGATAAAGTTCCTGTCCCCCTAGAATTTAAAATTTTTCACTTATTCATTATAAGATGCAGTTTCTTTTCTCTATGGAAGTCAACAGAGAGCTTTTCAAAAGCTAAGCACTTATATAAGGTATTAACAAATTAAGAAAAAGACATTTAATTAAAAACATACCACCAACAATAAATATGTGGATTGTGTGTACACCGATAAGTCTAAGCTAGATTTATTTTTGGGAATGATCTGGGTTTTAAGAATTCCTGTTAATTTAAGAAGGAATCTTTTTTAGCAGAAGCGTTTTGAGGAAGGATTTAGCAGGAAACAAACTTGTTAGTACTAATAAAGTATAACTTTATGAAACTTAAATTTGTAGCTGAACTTGGTGACTATGATCTTGCTGAGCATACTCCTGAACTTGTATCTGAGTTCAGATTTGTGCCTACTCAGACTGAAGAGATGGAGCTGGCTATTTTTGAGAAATGGAAAGAATACAGGTACTTGGCATTTGATCACACTTTCTTTAAATCACCACAGTAGTTACTTCATATTTCTTTTCTTCTGCTCTTGTGCTTGATATGGAATTAAAATTATCATTTTAAAAATTACTGTTGTTTTTTAAATTTTAGAGGTCAGACACCAGCACAAGCTGAAACCAATTATCTGAATAATGCCAAATGGCTAGAAATGTATGGGGTTGATATGCATGTGGTCAAGGTAGGCATCGTGTCATAATGCTTTTTCTTTATTCATCCTTTGATATTCAAAGTAGCTATGGAAGTTTTTAGTATGGGAGAGAGCAAGACGTTTACATAGCTATTACTTTGGATGAAAGGTTGAGATTCTTTTGTAGAATACTGAATGACTAGAATCCTAAAGAAAGGTATGCCAGGGTTTTTAAGCTGTGTTGTTTTCAGCTGTGAAAAATTTTTTTTTCTTATTTGTATACCACTTTTTAATATTTTTGCTTCGTATTAATATTAATTTATATCACTTAAGCTTAGATCTGTCTCTGCTAAAATAGCTTAAGAAGAAAAGTTGAAAATTTATGACTTCAGAAGACTTTGATAAATCATGCTGTAGTGATTTGATTGTTTCTAGTTAATTAAGCTACATTTTCCCAGAAAGGCAATCTTTTCAAAATTTGTAATCTAAGTGGTATAAGAAGGATTTGGGAAGAGCTTTCTTTGTAGTCTAACTGCCCACTTTCATTGAAGATGTAACTTAAAACTATAGTGTTTCAGTGACTAAAACTAAAAACGTATGCATATATTTTCCTGTGAAAGTTATTTTGGTTACTATAATACTTGAAAATAACCTTCATAGTAATATTATCCTGTATAAAATTAATATTATTCTGTGTCGAAATAAAATTAAACAGTTGTGTAAAAATGTGAAGCTTGTTTTATGCAATAAAGCTAACAAATTTTGTTCTCCCTAAACTAGGCTAGAGATGGAAATGACTATAGCTTGGGACTGACTCCAACAGGAGTCCTTGTTTTTGAAGGAGAGACCAAAATTGGCTTATTTTTTTGGTAAGCAGAGTTAATATCAAAGATACTTATTGTTTTTTTTTAAGAATAAAACCATTTATGTCAAGATAGTACATAAAATACAGTTTAGAAATAAAGATTTCTGAAAAGCTTATAAATGAAAAACAACTGTCTCTTGCCTATACCCCTGCCATCTTTATTCCCATTCTTCACAGGCAGTTTTAAAACTCTACTAACTTTATCTTCCAGTAGTTTCAAGATATGCTCAAAAAAAAGTTGTTACATATATAGTAAATGTTCACCTGGCATTCACTCACTGTGTGTGGTTGTGTCACTATTTTAAGTTATTCTCCTGGATACTTTTTACCATTAATAATATACTTTGTTCCACAGACAGTCTCTTTATTCCTTATTGAGTAAGAAGAAAATATTAGCACCTTTCCCTTTAAATTTTTGCTCCTCTGTGTCCTGACTTCTATCATCCATACTTTTAAATTACAATTTCATTTTTATATCAAGCTTAAATTTTATTTGCATTTTGTAACCATAATTACATCCTTTAGGTTGTGGTTCGTTCTAAAAGGGAAAAATCAGTAAACAGTGTTTATATTATTATCTGTGTCAGAATTGGTACAAAGATTAGAAGTGTAGTGGGATTACATTTCCTTACTTGTATAACTTTATTTTTCCTAGAGTTCTTGGCTCCTCCCACCCCACGTACCCCATACATCCCTTTGAATCCCATACCTTTGTCTTCTCCTTAAGTGAAAGGTTGTATTAAGTAGTTGTGTTCCAATTTGAACTGTTTGCTCTCCAGGCTGATATACAGCTATACAGCTTTGAGCTTGGGACTTCCCTTTCTTAGTTTCTCAGCTAGCATCCTGTGTCTTTTTCCTCTTTTTTTTTTTTTTCTTTTGTATTTCTGATAGTATGCTCAAGTAACTGCCTAAGAAAAGGGTGTAGGTGGTAAATTGTTAGGATCTTTGGATCCATAAAATGGCTTTATTCTCTTAAGTTTACTTGATAGTTGGACTGAGAATGGAATTTTAGGTTGAAAATTATTTCCCTCAAAAATGTGAAGATAGTATTTCATTTTAGTTTTGCATCCAGGGCCCCTACTGTGACTCTGTGAAAGGCTTTCAGTTGTCCCTTAATGGGTGAGGAAGCTGGGATGTTAATTCCTTGGTACTTCAAATTGCCCTGTGGCAGATGGAATTTGCTTCAAGACCAGAGAATGCCCTCAGGAAGAAAGCAAGCGTCTTTTGTGCCACCTCATAAGGATGTTGTGATGATTGAATTAGTACCTTTAAAGCACTTTTAGGAGCACCTGGCACTCAGTAGGCATTATGTATTTGCTACACAAGTGCTAGCTAGCTCTTCCCTGCCTTCTCCTTCTGTTTATATATATTTTTTGTTTATTTTATTACAGCTCTTATAAACACATTGTATTTTATACTTTTTTTTTTTTTTAATTTGCATATGGGCAGGAGGCACCAGGGATCGAACTCCAGACCTCCAGCACGGCAGGTTGGAGCTCTGCCTGCTGAGCCACGGCAGCCGCCCTATAGTTATACTTTATGTGTTGTCTTTTTTTAACTACTCGGTGGGAGTTAGAGTCACATTGTTTTAACATGCAGAGTTCATAGAGGTACAGAGTTTAGATGTGGTAGATGGTTTAGGATTTTAGTAGAGTGGGGAGATAGAGTTGTCTCTGGAAAATTGACTATAAAGTGAGGGTTTTTTTAAACTTTATAAAAATTAAAGATGCTTTTCCTTAAACCAAAATTATTGTAGAAAATAGTGTTGCAGGCTCTAATCTGTGTATTGGTTTTCCTTTATGCTTTTTTTTTTTAAGTTCTCTGGTCTTTCCTGTATCTAGTCCCTGTGCTGCCTCTAACACTGAAACAACTTTACCTAGGCCTAGAGAATATTCTGCACCATAGTTAGGACCTCTGAAATATAGATGGATTTCATTTTTCCTTTTCCTTTAACATTTTTAATGTCTGATGTGTGCAGCACCAATTTTGCCAGAGATACTGCTTTTGAACTTTATATATTTTTCCATTATCCTAATTATTTTTTATAGTGAAACCTCTTTTAATGAACAAAAAGATTACTTTTATGCTCTTGTCAATTTTCAGTTCTGAAATTAGATAATTAAATGTGCTTGAAGTAAAACCAAAAGAAAATTTTCAATTTAAAGTACATTTATTTGTAATCTGGCTATCAATCCTATATTATTATAGGCCCAAGATAACCAGGTTGGACTTTAAGAAGAATAAATTAACCCTGGTGGTTGTAGAAGATGATGATCAGGTAAGACTTATATTACATGACTTATTTAACAGTGGCTGTACTATGTGATAACTTTTGTCTCTAAAAGAGGGGAATGTACTTCATTATTTTATAGAATCAGAGAACAGAGACTTAGTAGATGTTCTAGTTTGCTAGCTGCTGGAATACAACACACCAGAGACGGATTGGCTTTTAATAAAAGGGGATTTATTTTGTTGGTTCTTCAGAGGAAAGGCAGCTAGCTAACTTTCCACTGAGGTTCTTTCTTACGTGGAAGGCACGGGATGGTCTCTGCTGGTCTTCACTCCAGGCCCCTGGGTTCCAACAACTTTCCCGGGGGTAACTTCTTTCTGCATCTCCAAAGGCCTGGGCTGAGCTGCAAGTGCTGAGATGAGGAATGCCGAGCTGCTTAGGCTGTGCTATGTTGCATTCTCTCATTTAAGCACCAGCCAATTAAGTCAAACGTCACTCATTGCAGCAGACACACCTCCTAGCCGACTGCAGATGTAATTAGCAACAAATGAGGTTCACGTACCATTGGTTTATGTCCACAGCAACAAGACTAGGTGTGCTCACCTGGCCAAGTTGACAACTGAATCTAACTAACACAGTAGAGCTTTAATTCAATTAAATAATTCCCTGTCTCATATTACATTATCCTAAATATGTAGATTTTTGCACTTAAGATTAAAAATAATGTGAAAAGCTTTTTGTTTCTTCATTGATAATATATCTGAGATGTACATTATGTTTAAAACTGATCAGAAAGATTAATCAAGAAATCGATCTAATACTTTTCCTTAAGGAAGCTTTCTAAACTGAGGATTAATGTTTTTGTTTTTTTTTTTCATTTCAAATCTAGTTCCTAATTGATACATCTCAAATATATGATGCATCTCAAATGTATTCATGCATCTCAGATGCATTATGCTAAGTGGAAGAAGCCAGACTCAAAAGATTACATACTTTATGATTTCATTTATGATATTTAGGAAAAGGCAAAATCACAGGAGAATAGTCCAGTGATTGCTAGGGATTATGGTATGGAAGAAGCTTGATTATAAAGGGCTGGCGGCTGATGGAACTCTTTGGAGTGAGGAACTGTCCTGTATCCTGATTTTGGTCGTGGTAGTTATACCACACTATGCCTTTGTCAAAACTCACAGAATTGTTCATCCAAAGTAAATTGTAGTGAATGGAAATTAATTTAAAAACATTTTAAACACACAAATGCATACAGATAGATATAGATAAAGTACATTGGGCAAAATGTTAATTGTTGAATGTAGATGGCATGTTCATGGGTGTTCAGTTTTTCTGTATGTTGGAACATTTTTATAATAAAATGCTAGAAAGACAGAAAAAATCTAGTTCCTAAATTTTCCTTTCCTAAACTTTTCACCCTCATACCTCTCCCAGTTTTAAAATGTTTCCCATTTCTCTTCCAGTTTTATCATATCAGAAGTAAGTATTAGTGAAAACTTTGCGGTGTTGGATTTTTATTAACAACAACAACAACAAAAAAACCATTCTGCTTATAATAGATGGAATCTTTTTTTATTGTTTTAACATATACACAAGGCAGAATTTCCCATTTGAACTGTTCTTAACTGTAAATTCAGTGATAGCAGTCTCATTCACAATATTGTGTTGTTGTTATCACCACCACCATTTACCAAAACTTTTCATTACTCCAGGTAGAAACTTGTACCAATTAAGCATTAATTAATAACTCTGCCCATACCTCCTTACCCCAGGTAATCTGAAGTCTACTTTTCTATCAGTTTGCATATTCTAGGTGTTTCCTATAAATGGATTGTACAATATTTGTCCTTTTGTGTCTGGCTTATTCCACTTATCATGATGTCTTCAAGGTTCATCCATGTTGTAGCATGTATCAGAACATCATTCCTTTTTATGGCTAAATAAATATTCCATTGTATGAATATACCACATTTTGTTTATCCATCCATTTATTGATGGACTCCTGGGTTGCTTTCAATATTTAGGTGTTTTGACTAATGTTGATAGCTATGTTGGTGTACAAATATCTCTTTTCGAGTCCCTATTTTCATTTCTTATGAGTACATGCTTAGGAGTGGAATTGCTGGGTTATATGATAATTCTATGTTTAACTTTCTGAGGAACTGCTAGACTGTTTTCCACAACAGCTACGCCATTTTACATTCCCACAACAATGTATAAATGTTCCTATTTCTCCTCATCCTTACCAAGACTTGTTATTTTCCATTTATTAAGTTGTAACTAAAGTATTTGTGAAGTAGAATATCATTGTGGCTTTGATTTGCATTTCCCTAATGGCTAATGGTGTTGAATATCTTTTCATGTAAGAATGGAATCTTATTGTTTTAGATTTTATCTTCTTTTAATAGTAGTTACACTATTTGGTCATATTTGTTTATTCTTGAATTTCTTCTTGGTGGGCATATTCTGTTCCTGTTTTTTTCTCCTGGACCCAGAAAACTGCTAGAAGAAAATGTCCGTGTATATTCCACCATAAGTATTAGTAAATAAAAAGCTAGGATCAGGTAACTATTATCCTTTATCATAATGTTAGCTCTCTAATGATTTGTTATGGCTGTTATTGTTGATTTATGTAGGTGTAATTAAGCATTATAATAATTGGGTAAAAGAATAAGACTGTAGAAATATCTTTAAATAAAAGATTCCTATATCTTTTACGTATTTAAAGAAAAAAATATGTAATTTTTTTTCAAATTTTCAGATATTGATTTTAGACGTGGGTTAGTTTTCCGTAATAAGTATACTTCTGAGAGTCGTTAAATTAATAAATAACCTGTATCTGAAAGTTCAGCAGCTTTTGGTTAATATTAGTAAAATAAAAGAAATAATGGAGTCAGATTGCTTCTTTTTAATACTGAGCACTACTATAAAGTTTTCTTTGCAATCCATGTATCTTAGTGTTCTGTTTTCACTCTAAAGTTCTCTTGGATTCAATAGATACCTGAGTCCTTATGTGCCTGGTACTGTGCTAAGCTTTTCAGATACTAGATGTAGAAATGTTCCATGCTGTCAAAGAAATCTTATTGTGGTGGAGAGTTCAAGAGTTTAGTAAGGCATATCAATAATGTAGTCTGTGGTATTAGGTCTGTAAAGGTAGTTCACAGCATAATTCAGAATACTGAGGTTCAGTCATGCCCTAAAATGCTGTGCAGCTAAGAAAAATAGTTATATGAGAAGACCTTCATGATATAGTTAATGGTATTGGTTTGGTAGGTGCAATTTTAAATTTGTAGTTTGCTTATGTTTAGGAATTTATTGGTATAGTAGTGTTTTTATGTGATGAGATCTAAATATTTGCATAGAGGAAAGTTTTTTGTACTGGTGGTTACGTTGTATAGGGTGATATCAGCTTTGGATGAATTTGTTTTTTTTTTAAATTTTTTCTTGTTTTTTTTTAACATGCAATTTAAAATTATATATTTGATAAGTTCTCTGTTTTATATTTAAGCATTTCATCAACTGCAAAAGTGAGGAAATATATCATAACTTTCCAAACCCCAACCAAAACCAGTCCAGTCAATCCTAAAGAACACCTAGGGCAATATATAAGATTCTACAAAGATTTCATGCACTGGGGTAATTTTCCAGAAACCAGCCTCCAGATGGGTTCCTGGACCAGATAAGCCCTGAAACCTCGAGGTGCCAGCCTCTCTAGAATATCAGCTACTTCCACCTCCCTACTCCGTATTATTGACAACCCCTTCCAACATGAAAAAGTTGGAATGGCCATAGCCTAACTACCCCTAAAGAATGGGATAGAGAGATCAGAGGTGATGGTGGAGTTATACAGAGAAGGTAGGGTTTAACTAACGAGTATGATTGCTGAATCATTGTATTGATATTTCGTTTGGTCACCAGTATCTTAGAGCAGATAGTAGTAAAAACCTAAAATTGTGAAATTGTAACCCATCCAAACTCTGAAATCTGTTCTACTACTAATTGTCGTGCTGTGCTTTGAAATTTGTTTTTTTAATATATATCTTATTTTAAACGAAAAAGAAAAAGTCAATTGTAATGATAAAAAATATATATTCCTTCTAGCCTCTTATATTCTAGAGCAGCTAGTAGGAAAAATCTGAGAGGTTGGTATGGTAGCCCATGACAAACGCTGGGATCTGTCCTTTAACTACTTGTTGAAGAATGCTCTGAAAATTATTGCTTTTTTCTTTCTTTGCTTTGTATATATGTTACATTATACAATAAAAAAGGTTAAAAAAGAAAAAAGCCAGGGTTGGGAGGAAGGTGAAGAAAAAAATTCATGGGCCTAATGTGCTTCTGAAAATAATGTTTATGGTTCATAAAAATATAGTCAGCTGGTTTGAAGTGAATATCTTTCAAGAAAGTTCATGCATATACAAACATTGTTTAATCTCACAAAATACGTTAATTTTGTTGGGAATATCTCCACTATTAAAGGGTCTTCAGTTTACCAAAGGATTTAACACTAAACTATTTTAAAATTGTAATTACTTTTTTCCAGTCTAAAGAGGGGTTAAGACTCATGCTGAACCCATACACAAATACTTCTTTTAGCACTAAGAGGGGATGTGTGATTTCTAGAGAAAAGATGCTGAGTAGCAACCAAGAGGCATAAAATAGGAGATTCATTCCTTGTCTGTTGTTAACAGTTTTTTTCTTAAACACACTTATTCACACTGGCAAATATATTATAATAGTGAACATTTGATTAAGAATCTTTTAAAGGACTCAGAAGAATCACTATAATTTTTTTCTTTTTTCTCTTTTGAAACATTGGAATTCTCTTTTGGAGAAATCTTGTAGTGACAGAAGGGAGTTTAAAAAACCCTTAAGTCTTTAACTTTAAGATAAATATACTTGTCAGTGCAAAAGCAAGTCACTTTGAGGCTACCACTTCGCTTTTCAGAGAATACACAGCTGTTCTAGAATGAGGGAAGGAAGTACAGATGGGCTGTAGCCTCATAGTTAAGTTTCCTCTCCAATTCCATCTCTTTCTCTCTTCCCGGACTTCCAACTGGCTGGATATATATTTATTTGCACAGCTAAGTCAAATATTTCAACTTATATTTCCAAGGTTCTCATAACAGCTGTTGCTTTAAGACAAATAAATAAGGCAAGTAATTAGAACTTAAAATACAGTTCTAATTTTATTTCTACTTTTGGTTATTAAAAATAAAACAAAACATGCAAAGTCCCAGGGTTTTCCCAAACCAATCAACAGTTCTTTGGCAATGTTAGGTGATTGTTATGACTGCCATGCTGATTAACATGCTTTATAAAAAGTCTAAGTAAAGTGGAAGGTAGAAATAGGAAAATAATTAGAAAAGTGTTACAGAGCCTGTAAGTCTTTTTTTTTTTTAAAGGCAAGTTGGTAGAAAATTTATTGAGTATACATCCAGAGAGGGAGTATGTGGGCACTAGCCCAGTATGATAGAGGCAAGAGGCCCCCAACATTGGGGCCATCTGCTTTTTTTATTTTTTAATGGAGAAATTTATGGGAAGCATATGTTAAAACAGGTACTAAAAAGAGAAACAGCGAGATCAATGACAGGAGACAAGTTAGCAGTATTCAGGGAATACCAAAATTATATATAATCCATAGAGAATCATTTTGACATTGGCTGACTGTAACAAAATCTAGCCAAAGACCCATCAAATATGCCAGGTCCTCTGTTGTCTTTTTTCTTTGGTAAGTCTTTTTAAAAATTCTATTTAAATAGCAAGTATAAATGAGCAAACAATTTTCCCTATAAGTGAAATTGCTATTTTTTCCATTTTTGCAAAGATAATTGTTACATGAAAACCTATAGAACGTAAACAGTAAGAGCATTATGCAAAACAAGTTAGAACAAAATAGTCCATTGTAGTCTTACTTTGATGGCAAGAAAAAGAAGAGCAAAAAACAAAGAAATATATAGAAATAGCGCTGTTAATTAAATATGTTGAAAAAGATGTTGATAGCTGTGTAATCAAACTAAGTAGTTATTCTTTTCTCTTTAATTTTTATGTATCAATTACAGGTATTGTCAGATACACTAAATTAAAAAACAAAACAAAAAACCCTTTGATTTGTTGAATTCCACATAGAAAATTGAGTACACGAGAACTAGAGTTCTAATGACATTTTTTAGAAAGCTTTATAGCACCAAATTAACTAGTTTTGTCAAAGGCAGCTATAAAAATACACATCATCACAAGTTATACAGAACTGTATAAAATTCAGTTAAGAGTGGAGAAAGCTTGGCATTTCTTAATGTATCTGGTGAGCACTGTAAACCTAAAGATAGAAACATCTTAAATAGAGAGCATTTCAGCATTCACGTTTGTTCAATTTCTAGTGTATTATATCTCCATAATATAAAGAGGGCAGGGGTAGTTCTATGAATACCTGAAAGTGGCTGTGGCCAGGAACCCTTCTGTCATCACACTTGATCCCACAGGCTGGCCAGTCTCTGGGACAGCTCATCCTGCTTGGCCGAGGCCACATTCATGCCTGCTGAGCCAGTCTGCCCCTGTAGCAGTTCCATGTTGAGGTTGAGGCTGGCCTCTTCTGCCATCTCCTGGAGCAGCATATCCACTTGGCCTTGGGGAGTGGTCAGTGTCGTTGTGTTGCTCATCATGTCTTCTGTCTGCTGTGTCTGCACGTCGAGTGCCTCAAACTGGCACTCAAATCTGTCCATCAGGCCTGAGATCTACTCCAGGTTCATGGTCTCCAATGTCACATCCATCGACTTGACCACCAGCAGTGGACTTGGTCACCTTGCCCAGCGTCACCACTGTCTGCGCTCTGGTGTCCACCTATGCACTCATTCTCAGGAAAGTCACTGCCTGGTTCTTCTGTCAGATGGCATTTTCCTCATGTATCCTTGCCACTTCCATGTTGCTTTCTCTGAATGGTGTTTTAATCTTGCCCTTTTCAGCCTTTTCCTCCTTGTCGTATTTCTTGGCATTTCTCAGTGCTTTGGCTGCACACTTCAGGTTGAATAGGTGTTTCTCCGTGTTGGACATGGTTGATTGGCTCCTGGGTGGAGCCTTTATTTTCTCTTAAGCATGTATTCCTTATCAGGGGTAGAGAATGGGAGATAAAAGGGTTCCCAGTATTGATTTGGTAGGTGCCATTTTAAAATTGTAGTTTGCTTATGTTTTAATAATTTATGGAATTGTCTTTCTCTTTTGGTGAAAGTATGAATAGTCTTAAGCTTTTGTTTTTTCCTTGTCAACATATCATGTATTGCTATTTTTTAGGTTTTCAATCAGATATATTTTATTTAATCCAATGTATACAAAATATTATTTCCTCTGTAATCAATATGAAAAGTAATGAAAATTTTGTATTTTTTCTTTAAGTCTTCAGAAATCTGCTGTTTTACGTAGCATATCTTAATTCAAAGTAGCCACATTTCAAGTGCTCAGGGGGTGTGTATGGCAAGTGCCTGCCCTGTTGGTTATCACAGACCTGAGGGATTCAAGATCAGTACACATTATAACGGTGGTAGTAAAAGGTCAGTGTGATTTTCCCTGTTTTACAAAGGGAAAATATTGAGGCATAGAAAAGAGCCCTGAGTTAGCCAAAATAATACAGTGAGTAACTTTAGCATATAGGGTTGGATAATCCTAGAGGATAATTGGGCAAATGCATTTTAAAGGGAAACTAAAAAACAGAAGCATGGGAAATTTCGGGTAGCAGTTTGGCCTCCTGGTCATTTTCCTAGTGTATCTTCTTATTTATTTATTTTTTTATATTTTTACTGAGAAATCTTTACATATATTGAGTCCATCCATGGTATACAGTCAGTAGCTCACACTATCCTTACATAGTTGTGTATTCATCACAATGGTCATTTTTAGAACATTTGCATCATTCTAGAAAAAGAAATAAAAAAAAAGTCATACATCCATACTCCTTACCCCTCCTCTCATTGACCACTAATATTTCAAGCCACCCAATTTTTTTTTACCCCTTATCCCCCCCATTATTTAATTTATTTTTTCACTTGTCTGTCCATATCCTGGATAAAAGGAGCGAAAGACAGAAGGTTCTCACAATCATATGGTCATATTGTAAAAGCTGTATAGTTATACAATTGTCTTCAAGAATCAAGGCCACTGGAACACAGTTCATCAGTTTCAGGTACTTCCCTCTAGCCACCCCAATACCATTAACTTAAAAAGGATATCTATATAATGCATCAAGATAACTTCTTGACTCTGTTTCAGTCACTGAAACTTTACTTTGCTTCATTTCTTCCTTCTCCCTTTTGGTCAATAAGGCTTCCTCAATCCCTTGATGCCAGGTTCTGGCCCATTCTGGGCGTTCTTTTCCCCATTGCCAGGGAGGTTTACATCCCTGGGTATAATGTGAAATTTGATCTCTCTTCCTCATTTAGATTTTAAAAATCCCCTATCACAGTTTTAGTGTATAAAAGTGGCACCTGGGGTGGGCCACGATGGCTCAGCAGCAAGAACGCTTGCCTGCCATGCCAGAGGACCCGGGTTCGATTCCCGGTGCCTGCCCATGTTTAAAAAAAAAAAAAAAAAAAGTGGCACCTGTATGTTTTTTAAAGAGAGAGCTTAAGCAAACTCTGAAAATAAACTTACCTTTTCCCCATTACTCCCAGGGATGAGCCTCCCTAGTGCTGAGCAGTTATTACCAGGTGATAATCAGCAGTGCATTGGGAGAAACACCTGGGTCAAAAGGGGGGGAAATTAAATAGAGTTTCTATGATGAAAAGACTTCAAAAGAGTTGGGAGTGGTGGGCCACGGTGGCTCAGCAGGCAAGAATGCTTGCCTGCTATGCCAGAGGACCTGGGTTTGATTCCCGGTGCCTGCCCATGTAAAAAAAAAAAAAAAAAAAATGAGTTGGGAGATCAGTCTGGAAGTATTTCTCATGCAGGTCTCAGCTGGATTTTTGCAGATTGCCATGGCTTCAAATGGATGTGCTCTCGGGGGTCCTGGGTATGTCTGGATGGCATGGATGAGCCATGTGGCTACATGAAATCAACACCCCCTCTCAGAGAGCTCTATCTGGGAACACATGAAAAACTTGTTTCTCCAGTATACATGGTCATGATTCTTCTGCTTCATTTTGCTTGAACCTGTAGTTTTCAATTTGCTTGTTGGGTTTCTTTCTCAGAGAGTTGCGAAGTCCCCAGATTTAGCCTATACCATTTGAACCCTGAGGCCCAGTGAGTAGGCAGTCAGCTCCTGCTCTCCAGTTCTTCTGGCCTGCCTTGAAAAAGTAACAGAAATATAAGGATGGATGAGCCCTATCCTGAGGGCAAGGAGTATCTTCAGCTGTGGGGTAGGCAGAATAATTCCATTACTCTGCCCCATGATATCTTCCTCCTTGGCTTGGGGTGGCCGGGGTCCTCCTCTTGGGTTCTGGAGATAGAGGAGTGAGCAGAGATAAGGAGGGATTGTGGCCTGACTGCAGCAGATTTATGGTTATTGTAATTGTTATCTTATTTTAACTGAGTAATTTGTGACAGTCCTATAAAAAGGAAAGAAAAAAATGTTTAATTGTAGCAAATATCCCACACCAGTGCAAGTTGTAGTTGGTGGGGTGATGTATGGGGATCCTGTTCGTCATGCATGATTGTTCTTTAAACCTATAGCCTCTCTAATAAAGAAAAAAAAAGCTTAAGAATGGCGCAGTTGAATTAACTGATATTTCCACCTAGATTTTAATAACCTAGTATGATTTTATTTAAAACATTGAACATTTGAAAACATGAAAAGTTGCTTCTTCTATCCCAGCCACCCAGTTTCCTTCTGTACAGTTTACCAGTGCTACTTATTTCAACAATTTTAAGACATTTTTTAACTTTGTCATCTCTGAAAAAGTTGGGATACAGTTCACAATAGATTGCATTGTTGACCAGTTGGTAGTTGTAATGTAGTTATCATGGCTTGCACATATGTGAACTTGTCACAGAAAGTTTAGGTGAATTATAGGTATCGTTAGCACTACATGTGTTTGCTATTTACAGTGGCTTTAAAAAGTTAGTTCTACAATTCAACAATGAAATAAAAGTTATTCTGAGTACAAAAAAAAGACATTCAAATAGAACTATTTGATGTAAATTTGTCGTTACTAAAATAAATATCCAATATTAGAAGCATGACCTCAATTCGATGTTTTCTTGGAAAGCAGTACCTTTCTTGCTCCTCAAAGTAGCTGTCCTTGCCTACTCCCACCCCAATGCACTGAATTAGGAAAGAGCATTTCCAAAGTTCCCCAAGGTTTGTATGTATAATTGAGAAGTACTGTTTAGCAGGTATTAAGAAAAAAGATTCTCAAAAGTAAACAGTGATAAGTTTTAAAATGTTAAGTTTTACTATTGAGATACATGTAAACAATTGCTCATCTCACAGTTTGCAAGAATATTTTAGAAATAATAATGGAAAAATTTTAAAAGAAATCTTTTGATGGCACAAGAAAACTTGATCTTGAACTTGATCTTGAACTTTATATAAATGGAACTGGACAGCATGCACTATTTCATGTCCGATTTCTTTAGTTCAGCCATAGTATTTGTAAACTTCACCCATGTTGTGGTGAGTAGTTGTAGTTGGTTCATTCTTACTGTTATATAGTTTCCCATTTTATGAGTAGATGAAAATTAGTTATGTATTCCATTGTTGATGGACATTTGAGTTTTGAGTTTCCAACTATTAAGAATAGTGTTGCTGTAACCACTAGGGTATGTGTTCAGCTCTTGTGGATATTGCCAAACTGTTTTCCAAGGAGACTGGGCAAGTTTATGCTGTCACCAGCAATGTTACAAAACTTCTGTTTGTTCTTTTTTTAGCTATGATTAGATATTTTCTGTCTTTTTTCATTTTAGCCATTAGTGGGTAGTGGAATCATATTATAGTTTTAATTTGTATCCCCCTGATTACTACTCCAGTTTTGCACCTGTTTATGTTTTTATGGGCTGTATGAATATTCATTTTTAAGAAGTGTCTGTTCAAGTCTTTTGTCCATTTTTCTTTTGGGCAGTCTGCCTTTTCTAATTGAAGAAGTTCTTTATATAGTCTACATGTCAGTTCTTTGTCATATATATTTGTTGTAAATATCTTCAGCTCCTTGAATTGCCTTAGATTCTCTTAATGGAGTCTTTGATTAATGGGAACTTTTAATTTTAATGTAGAACAATTTATAATTTTATAATGTTGGTTCTTTGCTTTTTCTGTCATATTTAAGCACCTTTGCTTATACCAAGGACATGAAGAAACCATGTGTAGAGGTAAAAATACTTTAGCTACAAAATAAATCATAAAATATTTCAAACTTCTGAAAGTACAAAATAATTGTAAGACTTCTGTCTTACTCATAATTTAGATTTCACATTTTTTGGCATTATTACTTCACATGTCTTTTAGAAATGCATACGTACATACACACATACATACAGTTATACATATGTATATGTATATTTATTTAATTGCAAGTATAGCTAAAGTCCAATCCTCCAACTACCCCATTTCTCTAACTGACTACCATTCTTGGAGATACCCTTTTCCAAATATAATTCATAACACTCAGTAGAGTTTTATAAAATCTTATATACATAACATGTATACACTTGCAGGCTGCTTGTTTTGCCTGAGTGCATGTAGTCATACAGGTGTTGTTCACCCAGTTCAACCTGCATATGTGGCGTCTTGTAATAGAAATAAACAGTAGCTCATTCATTCATTCATTCATCTGACTCTTACTCATTTACATTTTAATAGTTTTAAAATACACCATTATTTAAATGTCACCATTTCTCTTTTTTGATATTTAGTTTTTTGTATCAGTTTGTACTAGTGGTAAATAAGACTATGAAGAAACTCTCGATGTGTAAATTTTGCTGTTTAGGATTATCTTCTCTAGAGAGACAGTATATCTTGTAAGTATAGGCTCTGGAGCTAAACTGGCTAGGTTCAAATTCTCATTTCCTCTCTTACTAGTGTTGTGACTGTGGACAAGTTGCTTAAACTCTTTGAGCCTCAATTTCCTTATCTGTGAAATGAGGCTATGACTGTCTCTCTCTTTGGAGTAATTCGTGTGAAATCCTTAGTGCCTTTGAACATGGTAACTTTTTAAGTTAGATTTCTGGGAGTGTGGTTAATGTGTAACAAAGAGTATTAACATTTTTAAGACTAATGGTATATATGGCCAGATCTTATATAATTATATAGCAATCCCAAAGAATGGCAAAAAAAAAAAACCTTATTTTATGTCTCTGAGAAATGAGAACATGTAAATAAAGGAAAAACTCAGGACTAATTTTATGGCAGAGAAAATGGACTTCTTGGTTTCAAGTCTGCAGTTTTTATGGGGGTAGCTATAAAGAATGGCTGAACTTTAGAGAGCAAACTGGATGCTTTATTATTTGGTCTTGGTATTACTATAGTTTTATTTGTAGCTCATTAATTGGGGTTGGGATGTGTGACCTAACAGTTATTTTCTTTACATTGTTTTCTTTCTTTAGGGCAAAGAACAGGAGCATACCTTTGTCTTTAGACTGGAACACCCAAAGGCCTGCAAACACTTATGGAAATGTGCTGTGGAGCATCATGCGTTCTTCCGCCTCCGGGGCCCTGTCCAAAAGAGTTCTCATCGATCAGGATTTATTCGACTAGGATCACGATTTAGATATAGGTTAATTTTTAACAGCTACTTGCTGTGTGTTTCATTCTCTCATAGAGGCCAAAATTTTAACCAGCCCTCTTGTTTTATGGATATAGAAATTAAGGCATGGAGAAATAAGGTGCTTTCTTCCACTGGCCAAAATAAAAAAGTAAAAGTAGTATTCTATTATTGGTTGTCATCTCCTGAGAAAACAGGAAAACAAAATAAGGATGAAATGGATTTTATATCTCTCATCATTTTTATATATTAACTATAAATTTTACAGTCAACACAGTAAAGAGTTTTATAGATTTTTCTATCCGACAACTGGGAAATTAGTCTGGATAACGTTGTGCGGACCTTTATAAATTTGAAGTTACATTATTCTTACAGGCTCCTAATTTATTCATTGCGAGTGAGAAAGATTTTGCTTTACTGGAGAGTTTTCAGCATGCTATGGGAATCAGTTAATATGATTTACAGAAAGAATGGATAATACCAATAATGTGTCAAGTCAATTGTGTGGAATTCATGCCAGAGAGCTTCTTTCTGATCTACTTATATTAAAGACAGGGAGGTATTTCCTTTAACAGAATTAAAAGGGAAAAAAGGGAGAGAGGAGCGATAGTTTTAAAATATATTTTTTTGAAAATTATTCTTAAAAAACATCACAATTGGGCGGCTGCCGTGGCTCAGCAGGCAGAGCTCCGACCTGCCGTGCTGGAGGTCTGGAGTTCGATCCCTGGTGCCTCTTGCCCATATGCAAATTTGAAAAAACAAAAAAAAAAAACATCACAATTAGAAAATATAAATGAAAAATCTTGTTTTAATTGCATGTATTGAGGTGGGGAGTGTGAATAGATGAGAGGGGAGTTCCATAAAAGCACAAATATCCCTTAATTGTTTAATATGTTCTTAGATGATGTACGTGCTAAAGAAAAAATCAATATAATTTGTGTGGCATATTTCACACAAGCCTAAAGAGTGAATGAATGACAATGTTAAAGAGAGACATCAATGCTATTATTACTGGTTCCTTCAGGGTTGAAGTTCAGGCTGGTATTTTTAAGGCGAACCTGAATATAGACTTCCTCTTATTTATGTGTATCTGCTTACTGTAGGCCTCAAATCTTTTATCCCTCTTAATATACCTCATTTATTTTAGTGGGAAGACTGAGTATCAGACCACAAAAACCAATAAAGCAAGAAGATCAACATCCTTTGAAAGAAGACCCAGCAAACGATATTCCCGAAGAACTCTGCAAATGAAAGGTAAAGTGCAACCCTGTTTCACAGACCTGCTTTGTAAGATACAGTGGGGGGAATTGTATTGTTAGCTGAGATTAAATGTTATGCTAATGCCAGTTCAGACACAAATCTGATACTTGTTCAGTTTTTATTTGTGTTTACTGTTTTAGTTCCTTGATAAAGCAAATTTTCCCTCCTTTTTTAACTTATAGGTCTCATTCTTAATAAAATCTCTTAAACCCTCTTAGGAATTTTCAAAAACACTGTCCTTTTAAGTAAAAATTATTTTTACTTAAGTATATTTTAAGTATAAATTGTTTTGTGTTGTTAAAATATTATTACAATGTTTCTTTTAAATGTAGGTTTTAATCTAATAGAATATATCATACATAGGCAAGTCCCAATTCATAAATGTTACTTATTCAGTTACTTTAATTTTGTAAGAAAAAATATTGTTTATTTTGACAAATAAATTGGAAGTTGTGTTTGGTTTTGAATTTGAGAATGTATTAAAATATAAATTGAATTTTAAGAATACCCGTATCAGGGTTTATTCCCATATATACAAAAACAATCACCATGTCCTGATGTTTGGCAGTCTTGATTTTTTTTAAAAGAGAACTGATTTGTATTCATACTCTTCAACTTTGTTTATATCCCTGTGTTCCTTTTGCTTTCAGTGTTTAGCACGTAGTCCTTTATTGTTATACATTAAATATAATGTAGCTATGAATAGTCATTTCAATTTATGGTGGTTTAAAACCCTAAGTTATCTCTTTTTTCCACAGACTCACTCATATCACTCAAGAAGGCTTGCAGATGATTCTTTTTAAAGGAAAAGATGTCTGTTTACTATAGTGTTTTATTTAAAAAATGGTGTTGTTGGGTGGTGCAATGGTTGCTCCGTGGCAAAATTCTTGTCTATGGTGTCAGAGACCTGGGTTTTTGCCTGCCCATGAAAAAAAAAAAGCCTTTGTCATTTTTAACTGTAGTGGTATGACACCCACTCTACGCCCCCGAAACTTTTGTGAAATGAGTATTTTTGACTCTGTGGTTGGGAAACATAGCTTATTATTCATGTTCTGATTTCGGTGGATTATGAAGCAATTTACCATGTAAAATGAGATTGATGAGAATTTTTTTTTTCTTTCGTCGGCAAATACAGCAAAACCTGAAGAACTCAGGTATGTAATGTCTTGCCATGTAGGAATTGATTTAGACTGATGTAAAATTCATGTGGTTGCTGTCATTAGTAAATATTCAAATATTAGCATTAGCACATAGCAGATATGCAACAGATATTCGTTGAAGACCTTTCAAGGTGTGAGGTTGTTCCTAAGCATTGGGAATATAGCAGGGAACAAATAGACACATGAGATGAAATTGAAATGAGGAAAAATAAAGCAGTTTAAAGAAATAAGAGTCGAGTGTGGATAGGCATACTGATCATATTGAGAATAACATACATTTCTTATTGGCAAGTGACTGAGGACATAAAGATGAATAAATTACTGTTGTTGTACAGAAGGAACTCAAAGAACAAAGACTGATTTTAAATAAGCAATTAATTGTACTCCTCTGAAAAATACCACTTGGTCATCATGTATGATCCTTTTGAATGATATATGGCTGGATTTGGTTTCCTGATTTTTTTTTGTGGATTGTTGTATCTATATTTATAAGTTATTGGTCTTTTGCCTAGTTTTCTTGCAGTTAACTTTGTCTGGTTTTGGAATCTGGTTGAAAAGTGTTAGAATTAGTTGAAAAGAATTAGTTGAAAAGTGTTTCCTCTTTTTTTTTTCTGAAGAATTTCTAAGGAATTGGTATTAATTCTTCTTTCATGGTGAATTCTACCATACATGTAAAGCCATCTAAGCCTGGACTTTAATTTGTGTAAAGTTTTCTAATTCCTAATTCAGTCTCTATACTAGTTATAGTTCTATTCAAACTGTCTATTTCACCTTGAGTCACTTCAGCCATTTGTTTCTAGGAATTTGTCCATTGTGTATAAATTGCATAATTTGTTGGCATACAGTTGTTCGTATAATTCACTTGTAATCTTTCTTATTTCTGTAAGATCTGTAGTAATGTTTCATCATTCCTGATTTTAGTAATTTATATCTTCTCTCCTTTTTTTCTTTTGTTTCCTTAGTCAGTCCTTGTAAAGATTGTCAGTTTTGTTGATCCTTTCAAAAAAGAATCCGTTTTTGGTTTTGTGGATTTTCTCTTTTTTAATTTCATTAATTTTCTCTTCAATTTGTACTATTTACTTCCTGCTACTTCCTTTAGGTTTAGTTTGCTCCTCTTTTTTCCAGTGTTTTAAAGTAGAAAATTAGGTGATTGCTTTGAGATCTTTATAACTTTCCCTCTAAGCTTTGGTATGTTGTATTTTCATAATTATTTATCCCAGAGTACTTTCTAATTCCTGTCTTGATTTATTCTTTGATCTGTTAGTTAATTAGGAATGTGTTGCTTAATTTCTACATAGTTGTATCTTAAAATTTCCTTGTTATTTTTTTTCTAATACAATTATACTAAATTCAACATCTGTGCTTCCTCATGAACATTTTTCTATTGACCTCTTTCCCCCCCATGTATGCATTATATATTCTTGTTTCTTATGTTTTTGTTGAAAACTGGACATTTTTAATTGTATATTTAAAATAGAAAATCTGGAAATCAGATTTTCATTTCTCCCTAGTTTTGTTGTTGCTAGTTGTTTTTGCTGTTTATTTGTTTAGTGACTATCCTGAGCTAGTTCTGTAAGGTCTGTATTGTTTGTCACAGATAGCTACTGAAGTCTCTTGTTTGCCCCAATTTATTGCTGCCTCAGGCAACTGTGATGTTCTTTTTGACTAATGTCCCTAGGGAAAAGGTTCTTTTTACCTGGCAAGCTCTGAGTCATGTCTAATAAAAACAAAGCCTTGCAAGTGGGGTCAAAAAATAACAGTTCTCTGAGAATTCCACTTTGCAAGAACTCCAGTTCCATTGTGACCCCTCTGGTTGGTGGTTTCTATAGACTGTTGGCGTTTACTGTGTTTGCTAGCTGTTGGCTTTCAAGGCTATACAGAGTGTGGGAAAGGGAGATGGAAATAAGGCATGTTAAAAGCACCACAAATGTTGCTGTAATTATTAAAATTTAGCTGTTTTTTTCTTGAATAAATGCTCCTCAGAGCATGGATGTTTATGCTTGATGCCTTGAATTTAAGGAATTGTTTGTACTGCTGTATTTATTTTATTATCTTTGATGGAAATTGTCCAATGAATAAACAAGATTAGTAGTGAAGTATATATCTAAAGCACAATTAAAATATAAGTATATTGAAATATCAAATGAGTAGGCTTTAGTAAAGCAAGTGTTTGCTTATAAAAGCACATGTTTTCTAGGCATCTTTCATTCTTAGTTTTAGGTACCAACAATGTTATTTCTTCTTTATTTGAAAGAAAACAATGTCTTTCACAAGTATGTTTGTATAATCTTTCATTTTCATATATCATTATTTAATGGATTTTTTTTTTTCCTATTACAGGGTTCAAAATAGTGTTTCAAATCAGAGTAATGGCTCCCAACAGGTAAGACAATATTAAATTTCTAGAACAGTGTAGTTAATTATGGCAAGTAGTGGTAGTATTGAAATTTTCGTTGTAGATTAGTGGTGATAGTGTGTGCAAGTTTTATGCATTTTCTTTTCAAAAGAAAATGACTCAGAAATATCTAATTCCCTGTTATTTTATTCTTTAAGGTATTATAAATAGAACAGATGCTCAAGAACATTTCTGTTCTTATAAAATACTGGAAAATAAATGAAAATATTAATATACAATTAAATTATTAACTGTCATGTGGTATATAAAATTCAAGCTTTTGTTTACATTATCTTTGTTCATTATGTAGATAATATTCTGTTTTAGTATTTTCTCTGTTGATGACAAGATAATTTATTTAAGCAAAAATAGATGAATTTTTAAATTTTGTGTTCAAAGACTTGGGGTGTAAAATCTACTCTGCCAGTGATCCCGTCCGTTCCCTCTGGTCCTGTGCTAGTGGAGATAGAGAATCTTCCAAGGAGCCCTGGAACAGACCAGCACGACAGGAAATGGTTTGTTTAACCCCTTAAACCACAATAAAATATTGTCGGTTCATTGTATTCCAAATTTTTAACCATAATCAGAGTAATTTAAAAATGATTGAATGCAACTTATTCATATTTGTGAGCTGAAAAGAAACGTATTATTGAATAGTCATATGAGAACTGAAAAGTGAGGGGTATGGATAAAGAGGGGTGTGCAGTTGTCTGAATGAAGGACATCAGACAGCTGTCCTTAGTTTGTTTAGCATGATCTGGGAGTGGTGTCTCATTCTTTGTTGAAAATGACTTCCTTGCTAGTTAGTAGACCTTTTCCCAGATCCATAAGGGAAATATGTCCATTACATGTTATTCTTTCAACATGATACTACTACTTTGGTTGAGGTTTCTTTAATAAAGACTAAAGGTAAAGCCAAAGGGAAACATAATATGAGATTGAGAGATAAAACTCTGATGACAGAGAAATTATTTCATTTATTTAAATTTCCAGGGTCATTTTTTTAGATTAATAATAAGTACACAAATATGGATAGTTTGTGCCTTATTGAGGTTAATCATTCCTAAATAAATGTTTGTGCCTTGGGGTGTTCCGTGGGAATTACATGATTCATGTTGGGTGTATCACCTGTTTAAATTTTTTATCTATTTATGAACAGAACCTTGATATTTCATAGGATTTTTCTCTTTTTTTCTCTTGCTCTTGGTTTAGTCCCTGAAATATAATGAGGTTCTGTGGTGATCTCAAGGTTATGGTCAGCTTTCTGTGCAACCAGTTCTTCCTTCATGTGGTGGTGGGTCAGCAGTGATTGGGTGATTATTTTTGGTCTTTGCTATTAATTTTTTTCACTGTTATTTTGGCTTAACAAACTGCAAGGTGCTTTGGTCTTGATGGGCAACTCATTGTTGGACATATTTTGACTTCCGTTCCAAATAATTTAAGATTAGTCTTTAAGTTCAGGTTGGTTTACCCCACCCATTCCCATCTTCCTTTTTTTATTCATTCTGCTTGGGAGTGTGGCAGGATATATGGTGAGGAGGCTTCTAAGTGCCAAATTATAGCCTTTATTTTTTTAAGCTATTTAAAAGATTTTCATCAATTTCTTAAAGGAAAACACAGCTTCAACAAGCAACTGTATTTTATCCCCTTTGTTTTCACACACAGTCCTTTTGGCAAGAAAAATAGTACCCAGACTTCAACTATAAAAGGGACTACTTTAATATGTTTGCCTTTTATATTAATATGGAATGAAACTCTGCTTAGTTTGCATCTTGTTTTATAACACTAAAATCTGTTTAATTTAGTCTTTCAGGCACTACCTGATTCCTTACATGCAGCCTGTAGAAAGGGTATTCAGTCTGGTTGAAAATGAAAATTTGAAGCTGTATGTGTCCTCTTTCTTTTATGTGGTTATGCTGATACCTCCTGGACTAAAGCACTGGTCTTTAAAACCTAATGAGCCTCAGTGTTTATCACACGGGTCATGGAACTCAATATAGAGTTGACATGTCATAGAGCTATGGCTTCCTCAGCTTTAATCAAATATCCATTCTGCTTTTCATTCTTTGTTTCTGCATGTTTGGTAATCATCAATACTCTTAAAAATATATAAAAGAGTCCTCCTTTAGAAGCTGTTATTAGAATGTGGGCATGTTGATGGGCCACTGTGTTTTGGCAGATGACTTTCACAGATGAGTTTTGACCAGTTTACTCTAAACCTACCTCTTCAATTCCTCAGTTTTTTCTAGCTGGTGTCTTTAAAATGACACCATTATTATCCAATATTTAAAGTATCACCTTTTGAGAAACAATGTATATTTGTAAATAATTTATGAATAATAACAACAAAAGCAAAACTGAGTATTATTGGAAAAATCTTGTATATATAGGGAAGAACATGAATGTAATTTAATTTTCTAAATTTTTAGAGATCCTAAAATGAGGATTATGGACTTTGTGGGCTGGATCTGATGAACAAATATTATTTTAATTGAAGGGATTAAAATGATTTTATTGTTAAAGGGATTCCAAGTTTATTCTGAAAATCTTTTTAGTTATTGCCATTACAATTTCCCTAAGGAAAAAATATGAAGATCTATAGTTTGGTTATAATTCTGCATTTTAAAAATCTATCTTTAGACATCTTTTATATTTGGGATAAGTTTTTTTCTTTGTAGTTATTTTGAATATTTTGCCAAGTCACAAAACTTTGCCAAATATTTTCTTTCTACCGGAGGAATCTGATCACTTCTAATCAGGAACTATGCATGATTGCCTGTTGCACTCTGATAGGCCTATTTTTTAACACTCTATGTTAAAGATATCTAATATGCTTATCGGTATCTGTTGAATTTCCTTTTGAGCTCCTATAAAGCACATTTATTATAGAAGGAACAGTGATTCTCCATTCTTAATTGGTAACGTTGATCTACATGGCCACTGATGTAGATTTCTTTAAATGCCCTTTCAGAATTTTGTTTCCTAGATTTCAGTTTTCAGAAATCAGTTAATTTGGAAATAATTTCCCTTTTCCATTTTGTTCCTTTGTGCTAACATAGAATTCTCTGATCAAATATTTGAATTAAGTAGATAATGAATGTTTTTTCTTCTCATTAGACCCCTAACACCATTTCTGCTTCTCATTCTACTAGCAACATCAGGGACAGATACTGTGTCTTGTTCTCTGTGGAGTTTCCTCTTTAGTAAATTCACCTGATTCTGATTGCTTATGTGTATTTCCATATTGCTGTTTGCCATTGCGTGTAACTTTGTGAACTTTCCCCCTTATTTCCCCTTAAATGATAACATTGCATGGAGTAGATGTTGAATACTACTTGTAGAAGTGGTGCACGCTGGTCACGTTGCCTTTCTCCTGAATTACCTCTTACACATCCCTTTTCTTGTATTCCTTTTGACTAACTGTGCTCCCCTCCCCACTCCCCAATCATCCAGGCTCCCTGCTGCCAGCGACTGCTGTCAACGTGGTGGAGACCAGTGGAGCAGAATGGCCTTGCCCTCACCTCAGGCTGCACATAGAAACTACACTGACTTTGTCCATGAGCACAATGTGAAGAATGCAGGAGTCCATCATGGTGTTCAGTTTCCCGGCCATGCAGCCATGACTGAGATATAGGTGTTAAGCCTCGTAGGCATTAGGACTCCTTTTGGTCATACGAGTTGGTGTTGTACATTTTCTAGAGTTTATAGGTTGATCACCTCAAGAGAATTTGGGAGAAACTATTTTATGCTTACTCCCTAGGTGTGTAGTGCTGTTTGTAATCGAATTCTTCTGTGAAAGAGAAAAGGGTCCAAAAAAGCTGTGTGCCATTATTGATAATGACAGATGTTTTTGTGTTGAGAAGAGTATGTATATCTTTGCAATCTGGAAAGGCTCTTCAGGATTTCAGCATGTTAACATAGCATTCAGGAATGTCTCAGGAGAAGGTTTAAGTCTGTGGACAGGCTGCCAATACCACCCCACTCTATGCCATCCCAAATAGATTGAAATTAAGAGAATTAGACAACCTAAATGCACACACAGAAGGAAGTCCACACATGATGCATTAGCCTTTTATGCCATTTTTATAAACCTTACTCTTATACCCCGTGACTTAAATTCCAATTAAGTGCCTAAGATTTTATAATTTTAATCAATGTAATTTTTAATTTAAAAAACTTTCACTATTTAATAAACACAAGTATTGTACTAACAAGTCTAGAAAATCACATTGATAATGTAATTTATGTAGAGAGATAGACCTAATAACCACTGAATGGTTATTCAAAGTGGAAAATATATTTAATTTTATCTTTACTTTTCTCTTTCATCTCTTGAGGCTGGTGGATTATCTAGGTTTGTAAAAGCTTTGTAAACTAGCCTTGTACAGCCTTAATAGTTCTGAAGCCAGAACTATATCATTTTCTAATGGACTGGATGTGTATTCCTATTTTTAGTCCTTTATGAACTTCAGAATGTAATTATCCTAGCTCTTGGCCAAAGTCATAGAGGCAAATAAGGTAGAAAAAGTCCACTTCTGATGTAATAGAAAGTAATGTAAGGGAAGCATTTCTTCTGTCTCTTGTGCACTTATTTCAAATTAATATTTTTTTTACCAAAATGTTAAACTACATGTACATTAAAATTTGAGGATATTTTAAGTTCTGAGAATTCATATAACTTCAAGATATTAATGCTACATTATAAACAATCTAATGCATTTAGCCCATCCAGCGATCCTCAGGACCCACTTTTACCCCTGATATATCCTATCTTATAGACGGAAGTAAAGGTTTTCAGAATCTTTATAATTGGGCCTTTGTTTGCAAATATAATACAACTTGTCAAATAGAAGATGCAAGTAAACAAAACTAAATATTTAAGGAATGAAATTTGTAGGCAGGATTCAAGTTATAAGTTTGTCATAATCACATTGAAGGGGAAGGACACTAAAAGTGTTCTTTAGTCCATCCTCTGAGTATGAACAAATGCATACTTTAAAAAGCTATGCTTCTTACTTCTACAAGCCCATGATCATTTAGCGTGCTTAAAAATAGCCACTGACATACGGCCCTCATAGTTGTTTGACTTTATGTAGCTCAGGTTATAATAGTGAGGTACTGTCAATGACAATTTCTTTATTTAAAAGAAAGGAACTATTTGAATTAATTACTTTTTTTAATTAATTACATTTTAAGCAAAGTGGCTCTGATTTGTGCCTTAGAGGAAAAAAAGAGCTTGTTGAGTGTGCATGTTATTGGAGGACCTACTGTTTCTACAATGGAAACCAGAGAGGCATAATAGATAGCAAAGCTTTTCTGGTCTTTTAGAAAGTCCCGCACTTGATTTCTCTTATTATAAAATTAATCTTGAAATGTGAGGGACAAATTTCTGATACAACGCTTCATATGTATTTTAGGATTCAAATCTCAATTTGAGAAGTATGGAAGTATTATCAGTGAAGAGAAAAGGTCTTCAGTATTCTTGGAAGTGGTCATTTCTATACTTAGAGTTCATCAAAATTTATAGATTTAAATGATGGAAGGACCACAACATGGTTTTTCTTTCTTTATAAACCTTGTTATAAAATAGGTCATTTGTAAATCCCTGATGATAGAAACTGGATTGGAGGGGTGGTGGGAGAGAAGTTAGCAAAGGATATGAGAGAATAAGGAGCTAAAGCTGGCTGGTAATAGAATCAAGCTGTTTCATAGAACTTCCCTTATGTGTTAGGATTTCATGTCAAATATCATGAATAGGACTTCTAATATTTTCATGATATGGAAATATGTTTCCAAAGCTATCAAGAATTTATAAGCAGCCAACCTAAATTAAATAAATTGTCACCAACTTATTTATACTCTACATTTTATTATATCTACAGAGTCTGTGATCATAAATTCTAGAGTAGGGAAATAATGACCTCTAGAAACCCCTTTCTTGGTCACCATCCTTTTAATCAAAGGGAGCTATCAGCGCAGAAATCCTTGGTTATATGATTCAACTCTCAGTGCTTTGGGTAATATTATTAAACATAGTTAACTTTAATATCTTAAATTGGGTTAGTTATGCCCATCTGCATTTTTATAGACAGGGAAACTTAAGTAAAGCAGTTAGTGACCTCAATACTTCATACATGAAGCTAGCTCTTAAGATAATTATTTCTTTCTATGGAAACACATATCTCAGAGGCATTTACCTGTTTCTAAATATAATGTAACTTTTCTTAACTTTGGAAGAGTAATCATAGACTTTTAAATGAATTTTCAAAGAATATCAGAAAGTTTATTTTATTTATCCTTCTATTATGTAATATATGTATATTTTGAAAAGGAGCTAGTATACCAACATTTTAATATTGTAATATCATCAACACTATTCATATAGTCTTTCTTTTTTCTTTTTTCTTTAGTGTATTGACCAAACAAGTGTTATTATTTTTTATGACACTTGCGTGGGTCTTAAATGTTTAAATTGTGCAGGATATAAGGCATGCCACAAGAATATGTCAAGACACAAAGCTGGAATGTCTTCTAAATGGAGGCTAAGGAGACACCTTGTTTCATAGTATAAAGCATTGAGTTGAGCCTTAATTATGTTCTTATATACTAGATATTTTACATATTACTTGGTTGTATAGTAATAATAATTTTGATTTGTTAGCCTTGCTTTTCCACTTTGATGTGTCCTGATGTCATGCATTTCATTTTTCCTTCTTGCCAAAACAGGAAAGCACATGAAGGGAGTGGTGGAGTGTGGTGTTTTTAGAGGTTCAGTAGGAAGAAGACTGTTGTGAAGATGACTGGCTTCACAGGCCTAAGATGACTAAACCTTTTATTTCCCTGATGTGTTCATGGATGTAAACTGAAAGAGTTAGGAGATGGCTGATGCCACATGCTCTGATAGTGAGAGCAGTAGTTGTTTGAACCAGGTTCTTGAACTTTTTAATCAGGGCAAGCTCTTCATTGTAAACCACAGTTCATTGCTTTGAAAGGCTATTACTAACTTTGTAATATGCTTTGTGTTATGCTTTGGATATTGGATTTGAAAATGATAATACCAAGTTGCATTACTTTATTTTATATCCTCAATATATAGGACTTGTCATGTAGATTTGCAGAAATAAAAACATGCTTGTGCCAGTAACACTTATCTCTTTCCCACCACATACTTCTTCCCTATATTTGAGTATCCTGCATCATTAATTTACCTTTTGCTTGGATTATTGTGAATGTTTGCTTATGAGATTTTTTTAATTATTTATTTTTTGACTGATACATATTCACATACCGTGTGATCATCCATACTTGTGAGATATTTTTACGTGTAGGGGTAGAACTTGAAGATACTTCTGTGATGGGTAAACCCCTCCCTTTCTGCTTTATCTCCTGTAAAAAAATGTGATTTGTCAGGCCGTTTCTACATGTTATGAATCACGTGAACTTAGGTATATAGTATTGCTCCTCAGCCCCCTTTTTTGCAGAACATAAAAATTTATCATCCTCTCTTCATGTAAGTTAATTTTTACTTTAGTCGTGAAATCAGTGTGAGAACTGAATCTTGCTCAGTTGATTCTCTGCCTTGGTAGTACAGATATTAGGACACTAAGCATGTCACTTTCAGTGTAAAATACATTAAGTAATTCTTCATTCCTTTCCTCAATTCTTGACCATTGCCAGTGTAGTAATACTGACTTGAACACTTTGGGTTGGCAGGCAGGGGCATGCATATTAGCTGCCTTAGAGAATTGGTGACAAAAAGAGAAACATGTATCTCTTTTAACAATATGTTTTTATTTTTATGCTGAAGTGGGAATACAGAAGTGTTTCTGTTTTTTCCAGAAGGAATTGTTCTCACAAATTTTTATTATTAGATAATCTAAGTGTCTGTGTTCCTAACAACAAGCTGTGGCCTCAATATCAGGTGGTAGTGCTGGAGTGAACTTTTTATATTCTGTTCTTGACATTGGCCAACATTTTGTTTATATTGGCATAGGGAAGAGATTTCTGACTTGGAGAACACCATTCTCCAAGAAGTGTGACTAAAGACTATCTTAGTGGTGCAATAAACGTATACCTCCCCTTCTTGAAAACAGGTTCAGCAGCTGTAGACATTTTTTGTGGTTGAAGGAATTTTGTTTGTTTCTAACTAATATAACAAAATAAAGAAGAAATGAGATACCAATGTATGGTTAGAATTTGTAAAATTTGCAGATTCTTTAATAAAGATCTGGTCTACCAAATGACTGATGTTTGTTAATAATTATTAGGGCTGGAGTAAAAGAAGAAGAATGAAAAAAATAAGGAGACAATTGCTGGCTTGATTTATCTTCTGGAACCAGTTAGAGGAATATCCAAGAGATGTAGAAAACACCCCAGGGTATGAAAATACCACTAGAATATATACCATTACACTGAAGAATTTCTTAAAAGAAAGCTGTGTTTATAAAAACTCAGTTGTTAGCTTAAGGTATTACTTAATTATAAAATCTCTAGGAGTTTGGAGTTAAGAACTACATTTGCAACAAGTTACATTAATTCTTTTTGATGATACCCTCAGCAAAATCCTTGAGGCTCTCTAGAAAGACCTGAGCAGATTGGCTGCCTTCCAGGATATCCAGGTTATAGCTTTGATTGGAACTTCACAGTCAAATCGGTCTGAGGTATTTAGATTTAGTTAGAAGGTCTGGGGCAATTGTTGCAATGTTTTTAAGTGAAAAAATTAGTAAGTTGGGTACAAATAGGTCTTTTTAAATCAACCTCTTTAGTTATTTGCAAAATATCTACATTGTACCTCTTTGGTTCTCACTTCCTTTCCCACAGTCACTTAGAATTACCACATTGCATATAGCCTCAAATTTCTTGACCCTTTTCCTGGTGTACACATCTAGATAGATCCTGAATTTAATCCTGGTTAAATCCAGTTCTGTCTGTTGTGCTTCTGGATGGTTAATGTGAAATACATGTAACATTGTTGAATAATTTGACTTTAAATTTTGACCACCAAGCTCACATGAGCCTTAGTGCTGCCTAAAATCCTACCATGTTCCTTAATCCATTCATTCTCCCACTGTGCTGGACAGTGTTTTTTTCCCCTTTAAAATTTCTACCCCCTCCTCACTTCTCATTCTCAGCTAATGCCTATTTCAATAAGAAAGTAAGCAATTAGAAGAGATTTTCTGTACGTGACCACCATTTGCTCAGTTATGCATCTGGACATGTATACTCTGCTTTCCCTACTCTTGCTCTGATTGAATGGTCCATGTTCTTCTTTAGGCCCACCTCCTCACTTGTCCACTAGAGCCTGACCTTGACCTATTCAAAAACATCATTTCAGCAATTCTTTATTCTCTTCTGTGTCCTCGGTTTCCCTTTTCTACTGGGATAATCTTACAGCACAGGACATCCTGTATCTCAAATCATTAAAAAACAAACAAACAAAAAACCACTCCTATGAATCTGTCTCCCCTGTTGGCTATTCCCCATTTTCTTTGTTCTGCTGATAGTAAAAATTCCTTGCTTTGTGAGAGTGCCATGTACTCACTGTCTCCTCTTTCTCTCTTCCCATTCCTTTTTTTTTGGATGCATGGACCAGGAAACTCCATTCTCTTTTGAACCCATTCTGATCAGATTTAATCCCTACCACTAAAGTGCAAATGCATAGGATAGTGTTCACATTATATTTGTGAGTGCAGTTTCCTAGCAGATGGCATGAAATTTCCTGTTCTAAAAACAAAAAACCAGTAAAATGGTTAAAATGGGAATTGTTATTCATATACATGGTACCAGTGTGAAAATTTTTTTAAATCAGTATATTATTTGGCTGTTTTGTGGCAGAGCAAAGTGTCTTCACTTACTTTATAACTTCTAGAACAGATTGCCGTGTCTTCAGAAGATGCATTGCTTAAATCTGCACAAAGGCTTTGCTGTGGCGTTATGCTACCAGTCCACCAAAATAGCTTTTGTTAAGATCACAAGTGACCTCAACACTTTTAATCCCACTGTCAGTTGTCAGTCAAGTTATTAGCATCCAGAACAGTTGGTCACTTTTTCCTTCATGAAATACTTTCTTCATTTAGCTTAGGGGTACCACTTTCATTTGTTGTCTCCTAACCTCAATAGCCATATATTTCAATCCCCGAAACTCCATCCTATCCCTCCAAACTCTATACATTTTAATTTTCCCCAAAGCCCTAATCTCCATTTAATATTTTAGTTATAAGTGCCATTTAAACATCAGCTGTTAGCCAGTTTAAGTCATCAGCCTGGACCTCTCTATCCCCAGAATACATAACCAGTGCCTATTTGACATCTTCAGTTAGGTATCTAAGTGAAGTCATCTCAATTTTTGAAAACTATTTTGAGATAATTTTATATTTACTAAACAGTTGGAAAGATAGTACAGAGAACCTCCTGCTCCACCCTTCACCAACCTTCCACGAGTGTTAACATACCAAAATCATGGAACAGTGGTACTGGTGCTGTTATCAAAACTAGTAAGTTAATATTGATATAGTACCACTAAGCTGTAGACCTTGTTCAGAATTTTTTTTAAATTGATTTTTAATTTTTTCTTAAAAAATACAGCAGACGCAAACATTCTTAACTTATGATCATTCTGTTCAACATATATAATCAGTAATCACAATATCATCACATAGTTGCATATTCATTATCATGATCATTTCTTAGAACATTTGCATCAATTCAGAAAAAGAAATGAAAAGACAGAAAAAAATTCCAACATACCATAACCCTTAACCCTCCCTGTCATTGATCACTAGCATTTCAATCTAAATTTATTTTAGCATTTGTTCCCCCATTATTTATTTTTATTTCATATGTTTTATTCATCTGTTGATAAGGTAGATAAGAGCATCAAACACAAGGTTTTCAGAATCACACAGTCACCATGTGAAAGCTGTATCATTATACAATTATCTACAAGAAATGTGAATACTGGAACACAGCTCTACATTTTCAGGCAGTTCCCTCCAGCCTCTCCATTACATCTTGACTAATAAGGTGATATGTATTTGATGTGTAAGAATAACCTCCAGGATAACCTCTTGACTCTGTTTGGAATTTCTCAGCCATTGACACTTTATTTTGTCTCATTTCTCTCTTCCCCCTATTGGTCGAGAAGGTTTTCTTAATCCCTTAATGCTGAGTCTCAGCTCATTCTAGGATTTCTGTCCCATGTTGCCAGGAAGGTCCACACCCCTGGGAGTCATGTCCGATGTAGACAGGGGAGGGCAGTGAGTTTGCTTGTTGTGTTGGCTGGAGAGGGAGGCCACATCTGAGCAACAAAAGAGGTTCTCTTGGGAGTGACTGTTAGGTCTAATTTTAAGTAGGCTTGACCTATCCTTTTTGGGGTTAAGTTTCATATGAACAAACCCCAAGATTAGGGGCTCAGCCTATTGCTTTGCTTGTCTGCACTGCTTGTGAGAATATCAAGAATTCAACTTGGGGAAGTTGAATTTCTCCCCTTTCTCACTGTGCTGGTTTGAAAGGATGTATGCCCCGTAGAAAAGCCATGTTTTAATCAAAATCCCATTTCATAAAGATAGAATAATCCTTATTCAATACTGTATGTTTGAAACTGTAATCAGATCATCTCCCTGAAGATGTCATTTAATCAAGAGTCATTGTTAAACTGGATTAGGTGACGACCTGTCTCCACCCATTCGGGTGGGTCTTGATTGGTTTATTGGAGTCCTATAAAAGAGGAAATATTTTGGAGAATGGGAGATTCAGAGAGAGCAGAGAATGCTGTGGTACCACAAAGCATAGAGTCCACGAGCCAGCAACCTTTGGAGATGAAGAAGGAAAATGCCTCCCAAAGAGCTTCATGAAACCGGAAGCCAGGAGAGAAAGCTAGCAGCAGATGACACCATGTTTGCTCTGTGCCCTTTCCAGCTGAGAAAGAAGCCCTTACTGTGTTCGCCATGTGCCTTCTCACTTGAGAAAGAGACCCTGAACTTCATCAGCCTTCTTAGGCTTGAACCAAGATGTCATTCCCTGGATGGATACCTTTGATAGGACATTTCTATAGACTTGTTTTATTTGGGACATTTTCTCGGCCTTGGAACTGTAAACTAGCAACTTACTTAATTCCCCTTTTTAAAACCCATTCTGTTTCTGGTATATTGCATTCCGACAGCTAGCAAACTAGAATACTCACCATTCCCTGAAGGGGACTTTGCAAGTAGTTTTTTATTCACTGTTCAAATCCCTCTGGACAAACTAGCAAAATCTCATGCCCTCCTCAGGGTTCCATGTATGTATGGTGTTGAATTAAGCTGTCTACATAAGTTAAATTAGGAAATGCACTAGTCAAAATATAAATTTTGTACCAAATAAACATTTTTTACTTTAGTCTCACACATAAGTTGAAATTTTAAAATACTAATTACCATCTACTTTCAACACCATGTAGTAATGACATTCCTTTGGCAAAAACACTTGTAAAATTTGTACATTTAGTCACTATCATCATACACTCTAGGCATTCCTAGATTATACCATCTCAGTCTTTATCGTATATCTTCCTTTCTGATTGCATTTGTGCTCCCAGCCCTCCAAACTCTATCATTCTCACATTCAGCTTCATTCAATGTTTTAACATAATTGTATAACAGTTAGGTAGTATTGTGCTGTCCATTTCTGAGTTTTTACATTAAGTCCTGTTGCACAATCTGTATCCCTTCAGCTCCAGTTACCCAATATCTTACCCTATTTCTATCTCTTGATGGTCTCTGTTACCAGTGAAATTCTCCAAGTTTATTCACTTATGTCAGTTCATATCAGTGAGACCATACAGTATTTGTCCTTTGTTTCTGGCTAATCTCACTCAGCATAATGTCCTTAAGGCCCATCCATGTTGTTACATACTTCAAAACTTTATTCTGTCTTACAGCTGCATGATAGTCCATCGTATGTATATACCACAGTTTGTTTAGCCACTCATCTGTTGATGGACATTTTGGCTGTTTCCATCTCTTGGCAATTGAAAATAATGCTGCTATAAACATTGGTGTGCAAATGTCCATTTGTGCCCTTGCCCTCATGTCCTCTGAGTAGATACCTAACAATGGTAATGCCAGGTCATATGGCAATTCTATATTTAGCTTCCTGAGGAACTGCCAAATTGCCTTCCACAGTGGTTGTACCATTTGACATTCCTACCAACAGTGGATAAATGTGCCTTTTTCTCCACATCCTCTCCAGCACTTGTCATTTTCTGTTTTATTGATAATGGCCATTCAGGTAGGTGTGAGATGATATCTCATTGTGGTTTTGCTTTGCATTTCCCTAATAGGCAGGGAAGTTGAGCATCTTTTCATGTGCCTTTTGGCCATTTGTATTTCCTCTTCTGAGAAGTGTCTGTTCAAGTCTTTTGCCCA
The DNA here is from genome assembly GCA_004026745.1 of Myrmecophaga tridactyla. Classification (NCBI taxonomy): domain Eukaryota; kingdom Metazoa; phylum Chordata; class Mammalia; order Pilosa; family Myrmecophagidae; genus Myrmecophaga; species Myrmecophaga tridactyla. Next base: position 36,730 of record PVIY010013567.1, read on the forward strand.
TTTTGTAATTGGGTTGTCTGTCTTTTTGTTGTTGTGTTGAACAATCTCTTTATATATTTTGGATACTAGACCTTTATCTGATACATCATTTCCAAAAGATGTAGGCTATCTTTTTACTTTCTTGACAAAGTTCTTTGATGCACAAAAATGTTTAATTTTGAGGACTTCCCATGTATTTATTTATTTATTAATTTCTTCAATGCTCTTGCTTTGGGTGTAAGGTCTAGGAAACTGCCTCCAATGATAAGATTTATAAGATATTTTCCTACATTTTCTTCTAACATTTTTATGGTCTTAGATCTAATGTTTAGGTCTTTGATTCATTTCTTGAGTTAATTTTTGTATAGGGTATGATATATGGATCCTCTTTCATTCTTTTGCATATGAATATCCAGTTCTCCAAGCACCATTTATTGAAGAGACTGTTCTGTCCCAGGTGACTTGGCTTGACTGCCTTATCAAAAATCAATTGTCCTTGATATTCTCACAAGCAGTGTGCACAACCAAAGCTATAAGCTGAGCCCCCAGTCTTGGGGCTTGTTCATATGAAACTTAACCCCACAAAGGATAGGTGAAGTCCACTTAAAATTGAGGCCTAAGAGTCACCCCCAGGAGGGCCTCTTTTGTTACTCAGATGTGGCCTCTCTCTCTAGCCAACATAACGAGCAGTCTCACCACCCACCCCCTCTCTGTGTGGGACATGACTCCCAGGGATGTGTACCTTCCTGGCAATGTGGGACAGAGATCCTGGAATGAGCTGAGATTCAGCATCAAGGGACGGAAAAAACCCTAGAATGAGCTGAGAATTAACATCAAGGGATTGAGAGAAGCTTCTTGACCAAAGGGGGAAGAGTGAAATGAGACTAAGTGTCAATGGCGGAGAGATTCCAAACAGAGTCGAGAGGTTATCCTGGAGGTTATTCTGATGCATTAAGTAGATATCACCTTGTTGCTCAAGATGTAGCAGAGAGGCTGGAGGGAACTGCCTGAAAATGTAGAGCTGTGTTCCAGTAGCCATGTTTCTTGATGATGACTGAACAATGATATAGCTTTCACAATGAGACTCTGTGAATGTGAAAACCTTGTGTCTGATGCGCCTTTCAGCTACTATATCAACAAAAGAGTAGAACATATT